>JAPKLX010000054.1:260132-346179 GCA_026898415.1 Leonotis leonurus
ACTTGCTGGTTCAGCTTTCTGTTGAAGACTTGCTGGTTCAGCTTTCTGTTGAAGACTGTCTTGCTTCAGCTTTCTGTCTGAGACATATTCCATCTTTCTGGTTGAACTGGTTTCGACTATCTGGTCAATAAGAATCAACAGAAATGATACAGAACATGAAGAAAGCCAAGTGTGTGTATGAGTGAACATCATCAAAACTTAGAATATATTGTGGGGTTCCCAACACTATGATAGCGTTGTATGCAGATGGGGTATCTACAATGAGAAAATTGACAGGTTTGGCCATTCTCACTCCATCCTCTCCTAGGGCCAACATTAGCATTACTGAGCCTAGCGGCATGACCATTTCACCCACGAAACCATGCAGAGTAGTGCATGGCTATGGGTCTGAGATCTTTTTCTGCATGTAATTGTCTATAAAAATTTAGAAACATGACATTAATTGCACTCCCGGTATCCATGAACATCCTTTTGACATCATAATTCTCATTCCCAACAGTGATGACCAACGCTTCATCATTCAGTCTAACCAAGGGTCTGGCATCCTCTATGCCAAAGGAAACACTTGGGCAGACCATCAGTGTATTGGTGTAGTCAAGAAAACTCTGCAATTCACACCATCAGTGTATTGGTGTAGAAGGGCGATGTTATCAAACCTCATTAAGTGCTCATTGGGATTACTATTTCCTTTGTATTCCAAGTTAACGGGTTTGAAATTGTTAGGCAATTGATCAAGCTGAATTTCTTCAGAGAAGGGACTGTCAGACCTCACTAATTGCATGGGTTTGCTATCCTTCTTTGATAGAGGTGGTGTCTTCTCCGAGATAGAATGTGTGTGTGGAGTACTCTGCTCTGAGTATTCAGGAATAACGGGCTCCTTGTTTTTCAATTCTTTGATCTCTTTCATCATAGCTTCTATCATAGCATCTTATTTTTCCAACCTTTTTTGTTGCTCCAGGATGGTTTGTCGTGCTTCCAAATTCATGACTGAATCGGTATGAGGCTTATAAGTGGGATCATAACTCCCTTCTACTTCTACAATGTAAAATCCCAAAAAAAAATCGATATGTTTGTTTAGAAAATAATTAAATAGAATTATTATTATAAAGAAAATCTCATTTGAATATATTCGATTTTCTTTTTTAGCGTAGTTACAAACTTTAATTATATCAGCTTAAGGTTTAATCGAGGTATTATATTTATACAACGGTAACGCTTGCACATGAGTAAATTGGAAAAATAAATTTTCTTGTCACGTGCTTATAATACCTAATAATAGAACTCATCGAGACGAACCCGTGGACACCAAGATCGTAAAAATCATACATTGTTTGAGTGCTCGGTGAATTTTTAAAGTTCTAAATGAAATGGGTATAAATACCCTTCATTCCTCTCTCCTCCTCATTTTTCACCCCACCCAAATTTTAGAGAGAGAGAGAATAGAGTGAGAGGCTCTCCAGCCTGCCGGAAAGCTGCCGGACTGCCACTGGCCGGCCGCCGGACCACTGTCGGTCGTCAACGGAAAATTTTTTCCGGCGACCAAATGAGCCCAAATTTCACCCCAAACTTCCTTTCAACGTGTACAATCCAATTTCGGGGTCCAATCGTCCAAAAAATGGATGGAAGGCAGCCATGCAAGACCAAACTCTTGGCCAAAGTAGTAAGTTTGATCTTTTTTTTTACTTTCCCTTTTCTCCGTTGTCATCCTTCACTTCTCACCTTTTTTCTCTATCTTTTTCACGACCATTCATCTAGCAAGAAGAGAGAAGCTCCGGCGAGGAGAGGGAAACTCCGGCAAAGCCCACCTTGAAAGCTTCATCTTCACTCAATTACCTTAGTTCTTCAATAAGGTAGTCATTATTCTTTCTCCTTACCGATTTAGACAGAATGAGGTAGGATTATGAATTCTCTTGTGTTAATATGTGATAATGATTATTTGATTTGAGGATAAGTAGTTTGATGTTGTGTTGATAATGAAACATAATGAACTAAGGGATACAATTTTATTTTACATTCTTATGGTAAGAAGTTTCTGCCCGGATCTGCCTTGTCTTTTTTGTATATTAGGAGTATCTAAATTTTTATCTTTTTCATATAATAAAATACTAGATCGAGTTAGGATTAATCTTCAATTTGAATCAGTTGATTTCGTTATGTTTTCAATTTACTACGAATTTTACAAGTTGGTTGCGCAAACTGTCAAATCTTACGAAAATCTGGACATTTATCTAATTTTGAAAATTCGTGAAAAATAGAGTGAAATGATTTTATGCCTTTTTTCTTCAAAATATAAAATTTTAAGAGGTTATGGAACTCTAAAATTTTATTCTACTAAGTTCGAGCTATTTTAAATTTATTATGATTTTTCAAAGTCAACTGCTCATATGACATGAAAAGATGTGTTTGTGAAAATTGTTTCGACACTATATAATTTTATTTTAGATTATTGGATCAATGAAACCCAAAACTGTTTTTAAGGCATATTCTCTATGATTTTAGTAATATGTGTGTAAAATTTCACATTCATTAGAGTTCGTTTGATATAGTAACAAAAGTTCTACTCTTAATCGTCTTGAAAAGGTTTTGAAAATATCGTTAATATCTTTTTGGGAGTCAAACTTCTTCAATGTGATTAATTTTTGGTAAGTCAATACTTCAATATTTTTTTAAAAAAAATACTGTAAAATTTCAAAGGGGATTGAATAATATTTACATTAACTATGATTTTTTTTATATACCGTGTTTGCATAAGTGTTCACTAAGAATCACCATTGGAAGTCCATATATATCTCAACTCATTAGCTATTTACAAATTCCATTCCTTATAAATGAAACTTAGGACATGATTTTTCCGAAGAAATATATTAATGATCCAAAATCCTAATAAGTTGAAACGACTCATTACTCGAAGTTGATGGACGATATGATTATGTAAAGTACTTGTGTATACGAGATAAGTGTAATATCCCGCTAATTTCTAAATTATACTTTTAAGTGTTCTAACTATTGAGGGACCTAGGTATGAAAAATAAGAATTTTAGGAAAAACTTAGAGCCTGTTAGGAACTACCATGTTAATTTGGCAGAACGGCAAAGCTTTTTTAAAAGGTTTATTTAAAAAATGAGCTTTTCATGCATAAGTCGAAAGTATATACATATTATACTCCTTGTGTAGAGTTTTTAAAATGAAAAATATTGGCGTTAGGTTTAACCAAAAAGGAGTTCGTATGCAACCGATACGAATTTTTAAAGTTTAAGTACGTCATTAAAAATAAATAAATTTTCCATGCATGACCGAAACTATATCAATATTATAGTCATTGTGTAGAGTATGAAGAAAGGGAGATGTCGACGTTAGATTTGCTCGAAAAGGAAGTCGTGTGCAGAAGTTACGACGTTTTAAGATTAAAGCATTAATAATAATATAATATAATATAATATAAAAAATAATAATAAAAAAATCTAAAACTTTAGTATAAATAGGGGGAGGAGTCGTGACTTCCTCCCCCACAAATACAGAAGCACCATTTCGTTTCCCCCCTCCTTTCCTCTCTCTCTTCTTCCCTCTTCTTTTCTTCTTCTTTCTGCCATTTTCGAGTACCGAGGTTCTGCGGGTTCAAGAATTAAGAATCGATCAAAGTCAAGGTACGCCAGGTTAAGGTCGAAGGTAGCATGGAGCTTGACAAAGGTGGTTCAGCCGCCGTCGAGTCTCCATCGCCATCGTTTCGATATCATTATCTTCATTCTTTCTCCTCCGTTCTCTTCTTCATTCATTATCCCATTCATGACTATTGATCTATCAGACGGCTAAGATCCCTTAAGGTTTTATGTTTCTGACCATAAGATCCGTTATTCTGCCGGATTGAATTTTAGATTTGGATCCCGGTTAGGATCGACATGTCATGATTTATTGCATTATTTCATATTTTTCTAAAGGAAAAATATTCATGGTCAATCATTTTTCAATAAAATTTATAGTGCATGTAGAGAAAAAAAATATAGAATTTTATGAAAGAGATTTCATTAATTTTCATCGGTCCAATTTTCATAGATCTGAAAAAGACTACGAATCTTCTCGATTAAGCTTCGAGGTAAAGTTGCATATTTTAAAAATGTTTATACATATTCCTATAGGGAATAATGTTCGGAATATTTTTGCCTTCTTGGCCAAAATCATTTGAAAGTCCGGTTGTTGCCAAATTAATTTATTACGTGATAAAAAGAATAATATTGAGCCTAAAAATTTAGTACTACTTATCTATAGTTCCTTTTTGGAAATTAAAGCCAAAATATATTCCCTATGACTAACAGGTACCTAGCACTGAAATTTGAGCTCATAAGGATTTACGGTTTTCCCGTAATCAAGGAATATCATCGGTGAAAGGTTGGGGATATATACGTATTTTGAGTTATTAAGCTCTTTTCTCTAAATGAAAAATGCATGGATCTCTGTTAAAATGTTTTCACGAAGGTATGGACTGTTTAATGCTCTTATCGACCGCCGAGGGTTCTTATTCGGCCTAACACGTCGATTTAAGAACTGTGATCACTTAGTCTCTACTGCGGTGGGTTGATCACCATCGAGTTTTGACTCATGCTATGTTAGGGTGTACGGTTCGCCGAGTCCTATTTGACTGAATGTTTATGATCCGTCGGTGGTATAAGGCCCGGGACATAACCTATATAAGAGTAACGTCATGCTGGGTCATGTTTAATTTATGCACAAATATTTTGCTTACTTAGAAGTTATTTTTGTTTTAAAACCTTCTAAGGTAAGTATACTGAACAGAGACTATGTTTTTCGTTTTATGAAAAACCCAACTGAGTGCACTAGTACTCACCCCACGTTTTACAAAATTTTTCACAGGCTAAGGAAGTAGCATGATGTGTGTGGCTGAGGAATGGTGTTATTGGGATGACAATTGCTTCATCACGAGAACGGTTTACCGTTCTAAACATAAGAATTTCCGCTGCCATACTCACGTATGTTATAATATTTATGAAATAATTATCATTCACGTATATGTGTGTGATAATATATATGTTTAAAGTCTAAGATCATTTTCTCATTCCACGAAGGCCTCATCGGCCATTATTAATAAAGGTTCATGTTATCATATTATCATTGCCCATCACATGCATACACGTGCATAGGAGAGCTTAGAAGTAGTCGGCCCCTCTTGGACGCTCAACTCCTCAGCCCCTTGTGTAGTGTTCGAGCGAATGCGGACCACACTTGGTGAGCTGGGTGAGTGACTCCTTTTGGCGAGCTAGGCTCACTAACCTCCGCCTTTGATCGACGGTTCTTATTGGACGATTCGGCCTCTCGAGGATTCTGGATTACCGTTCCTACGAGATGAGCTATATTATCTCCAACCCCGTCTTTCATATTGGATGATTCGGCCGCTTGGGATTCAGGATTACCGTTCCCATGTATCGAGCTGTATTATCTCCAATTCATTTCATCTTGGATGATTCGGCCGCTTGGGATTCTGGATTACCGCTCCCATGACTCGAGCTGTATTATCTCCATATTGCATATGATTCATTTTAGATTCATTATTATAGACATTGTCTTTGCATTGGTTAGTTGTTTGGGTTGTAAAATGGCATAGTCAAAGTTATAGAGGAGATGCTGTGTTGGGAACCCCACAAATATTTTAAAGTTTTGATGATGTTCTCTCGAAAACACACTTGGTATTATTCATGTTCTATATCATCTCTATTTGGTTTTTATAGACCAGGAAGTTGAAGAAAGCCTCAACCAGAAAGATGAAAGATGTCTCTATCAGAAAGCTAAATCAAGTCAACTTTAACAGGAAGTTGAAACCAGCAAGTCCTAGTCAGAAAGCTAAAGCAAGTCAACTTTAACAGAAAGTTGAAACCAGCAAGTCCTAGACAGAAAGTTGAAGCAAGACAACCTTAACAGAAAGTTGACACCAGCAAGTCTTAGACAGAAAGCTAAATCAGCAAGTCCTAGACAGAAAGTTGGAGCAAGACAACTTTAACAGAAAGTTGAAACCAGCAAGTCTTAGACAGAAAGCTGAACCAGCAAGTCTTAGACTGAAAGCTAAACCAGCAAGTTTTAGAATAGAAAGTTGGAGCAAATCAACTTCAATCAGAAAGCACACAACCAATACTTTACCAGAAAGTACTTAACCAGTGCTCTACCAGAAAGGCATTAGAACCAGAAAGGGTGTAACCAGAAGGTTCCAAAACAGAAAGAGTTGAACCAAACCTGTCAATTATGGTAACAGATCAAAAAAGCTATCTCTTACCACGTCAATCTTAAAGTTCATCCATCAGGAATTGGAAAGAGAATCACTGATTGACACGAAGAAGGAAAGTAATCACAGTTGATCTGCTTTCCATTCATAGAAGATTCAGTCAACGAACCTACAAGGAAAGAAGAGATATGATTGATTGGCAATTCACAAATCAAATCACGCCAATCAACTAACGGCTAGAACTTCAAGATTCAAGCCTATATATGTTTGGAGATTTAAAGTCTGATGTGTAAGAGCGATACATTACTGAAAAATTCTCAAGCAACTTAATCTTTCATCAGACAAAAACTTCAAACCGTTCGTGATCGCAATCACACCTCGATTCAAGTCTGTCTTATCGAGAGAGGAAGGAGATCTTTGCTAGTTAGTAGTTTTCTAGTGGATTAACGTGAAGGGATCCTGTTTTACAGTAGTTTTCTGTAAGTTGTAAAGGGACACGACCCTTATTCGTGTATAAGTTTCAAATCTAGTTTGTAATTGAAACTTGTGGCTCGTTCTTAGCGAGTATAAATAAGAGAGTATCCTAGTAGTGGATATCTAATCCAATTTGGATTAGACCGTGGACGTAGGGGGTTTCCCGAACCACGTAAAATAACTGTGTTATTTACTTTCTGCATTTATATTCCAGTTGTTTTATTCACTATCTGTCACTCTCATTCAAATTGCATTATTAATCAATCCTCTAAATACTCGATTAAGATTTGAAAGGTTTTCTAATCAAAGAGCATCGACTAAATCCACCATTATTCCGCACACAATACACTGTTAGAAAATAAGATCACTCTTACTTTCTGCTTTGTATCACTCTCTTGAGAGATTCTGCTTGGACAGAACAAGATTGATTAGTTAGTCAATCTGGTCTGTCACGTTGAGCAATCTGTAAATCCAGAAAGCTTAAGTCTCTCTGCTTAATTAGTCAAGTAAACTGAAAAGTTTGTATTTGGTGTATTCCCCCCCCCCCATACACCAAACCTTGCTCTTTCGGGACCAACATGCTGTCTTATTTTCAAGGACAACTCTTACTTATATAATTCACACGAATACAATGCCCCCTTTCTTCCCCGCTTCTTATATCCCCACCCAGTCACGCCCTTGGCGCGTGCGCCGTCCCTCGAGATTTGGGGCGTGACAATAAGTGTTACTCCTTCTACCGTGAAGACTCAAATTTGACTAATAATGTATTGAAATTTCTTAAGTAGTTAGCATACGAGTCTCGTAAATGGTGATCGTCAGGTAATTAATAGGGCAACGTTAGAATGGTTAAACATTAAGTTAATGAAGCTCTAGAAGTGCTTAAGGTTGGAGAAGAGGTTAGCTCCTATCACTTAGCCATGAGATTCATCTTGTAAGGTCTTACTGAGGAATGTCATATATCCTATGCAATGGAATGTGAGCTTCATACATCAGTGACAGGTGTGGGTCTATTTACAGTACGGTATTTTGAGTTAATAATCTCGAACTACTTTTTTTGGAAAATGTGAATTTACATGCCAAATATTTTTATTATGCTCATGTATATCCTATATGTGATGGATCGGTATTACCGTATCCATTGATTGGCGCTGCCAATGATGTAAGTTAACAATTGTGACTTGAGCCGGATCCGGCCAAGGTAGTGTACATGGAAAGTCTGGATCGGGTGAACTTGACCAGGTTCCCCAGTCTTGGCGGAAGGGGATTATTCGCGGAAGACTTCGGTTTTTCCCGTCTAGTCGCAATGAGGAACACTGTGAATGAGCAAAGAATGATGAAGAGCTCAATATGATGGTAAAATATATGTTTTTATATGTGTATGGTGGACTTTCGTTTTAAAACGCCATGCATCATATGGTTGGGCATGTAATATTCTTTAAATGAAGATTTATGTTGTTTTTCATTGAAAAAGTCGGGCAACGACTCACACTGAGTACACTACTACTCAACCCAAAATATTTTTCAAATGTTTTTACAGGTTTAGGAGGACGGTTATGAGTTGGCAACGAGGTGGGCCTCATTGATAGTCTTATTCATAAATGTCGATTACCTTGGTGAGATTGATGTCATATTGTTATTTATTCCGCTGCTAGTTGGTTTCATCTTGTTGAAGACCCCCGTTATCCAAATTCATAACCTCATCATGTTGATCGTCAATACGTTACTTTCAACTTTCCACCTTATTTACATGAATGTATACGGTTCAATGTCTCCATACATTGGACACATGTAGTATCCAGTGTGTCCAAACTCCTGGAGTTTTTTTCTTTCTTCTTCAATTGTTAATAATTACTTGTCGTTTCGAAATATTTCTCAATTATATTACACAAAATCTCAATTCCTCGTAGCCCCCTCCTATCGGGGTGTTACATGCAGACCTCTCTTTCACCACTCGTGGCCCTTCCCTCTATTTTGTAGGTCTCAGTCTGTTGGTCCCGATAGAGCAAGGTTTGGTGTATGGGGAGGGGAGGGGGATACACCAAATACAAACTTTTTAGTTTACTTGACTAATTGATCAGAGAGATTAAGTTTTCTCAAAAGAAGATTGTTAGGAAGTGGACTCCAGCACCTCCCGGAGGGGGGGTCCTCCGTGTATCGTACCGGAGAGAACTTATGGGAGTGCAGACTGCCTCAGTCGAAAAGGGCTTGCACTACCATTGTTGACGAGAGGTTAAATGAATTGATTAGTACTACTCATACCAACATGGTGCATCATCTTTTCAGGTGACCCCATAGTAGAAACTCCAAGGTTAAGCGTGCTTGGCTTGGAGCAATACTATGATGGGTGACCTACTGGGAAGTGTCCTGGGTCAGCCTGTTAATGAGGACAAAGCAGGCTGGGAAAGAAAGTGTTGGTGTGTGGGGCCAGTACGTCAATTCTGATGGGCGCTCCCAATCCAACAATTGGTATTAGAGCCGGGGCTTCGGATGTGAAGAATCGAATCCGGCGGTGCCATCCCTAGGCAAGGAGTGCCTGAGGGGAGGGTTTTTTGGGCACAACAAATCTAGGGGTTATGACGATTCACGGCCGTAATCCGAGGTGCGAGATTGACGGTCCTCTGGGTGTCATAGGTAGCCCCGTGGCCCGGGTTCGAAGGAGCGCCAACATATGATCTCAAGGTCCGATGCATCCTCCAGAGTACCGGGATGGTGCTGAGGGGGGGATTGTTGGGAAGTAGACTCCAGCATCTCCCGGAGGGAGGGGTCCTCCGTGTATCGTACCGGAGAGAACTTATGGGAGTGCGGCCTGCCTCAGTCGAAAAGGGCATGCACTACCATTGTTGACGAGAGGTTAAATGAATTGATTAGTACTACTCATACCAACATGGTGCATCATCCTTTCAGGTGACCCCTTAGTAGAAACTCCAAGGTTAAGCGTGCTTGGCTTGGAGCAATACTATGATGGGTGACCTACTGCGAGTGCTTGAGGACGAGCCACAAGTTCCAGTTAAAACTAGAAAGAAACTCGTGCATGAATAGGGTCGTGTCCCTTACAACTTGTAGATAAATCTGCTACAAATACATTCACGTTAATCCACTGAGAACACTACTAAGCTAGCAAATATATCAACTCTCCTTCTTCTCGATAAGACAGACTTGAATCGAGGTTGGTGTGATTGCGATCACGAACGGCTTTGAACAATTACTGGAATTGAGAAATCTCCTCGTTGAATGCTTCAATGGTTGAGTAGATTTCTGAGCAGAGTTTCAACTTTGTAAGATTGCGCCTATGTTCGTGTATAATTGCCCTCCAAATGTTGTTCGAAGCATTTATACACTCAAAATTTGAATTCTAACTGTTGGGTTGATTGGCGAGAATTTAAATGCTGATTGTCAATCAAAGATTTGAATCATTGATTTGATCCTCTTACCTTGTAAAGAAACATTGACGAGATCTCTTGATTATGAAAACCAGATAGTTGATTGATCTCTTTCCTTCTTTAAGCTCTAATTGATTCTCCTTCCTTTTTTGAGAAATCTGGTGACTTGGCACAAAGGATATGATTCTCTCTAAGTATATTGGTTGACGCATTATATACCCAGATGACTTCGAGAAATATCAGATGACTATGTAAAACTTCAGATGACGCATTGTATATCTTGGGATTACATAATCTCCAATTAAGTGATCTGTAAGGGACATATTCACTCTTCAAGCTGGTCTGGTCAGGTCATATCAGGTTTACTACCAGCAAGGTGGTCTGGTCATGGTTTGCTCCTTATGAAGTTTAGAACAGATGGGTGTGGAACAGGTTTGGTCCAGGTTGAGTGACCTTCATCAAGTTTTCTGGTTGCATCAGGTTCGCTGGTCTGCTTTCAAGAACAGAAGACTATCTAAACTAGATGAGTTCCTATAGGACATAACACTTAACGTATTTGAGTCCTTTACATTTTAAGTCATTAGCTAACCTGGTCTAAAACAAAAGGACAGGCTTGCTACCTATCAGCTTCTCTTATGAAGAAAGTGATCTCCCTATTACACTTAGAGCAGGCTGGGTCTAACACGCAAGACAATAAAATAAATTTAAGTGTGTTTCAAAAGAACATCATCAAAACAAAATTTTGTGAGGGTTCCCAATAATTTCCCCCTTTTTGATTATGTCGAAACCACACTTTACAATATAACGAATAAAAACATTTGAGTGAGTTCTAGACAAAGACATATTGTCATCAGATAACCCGTTAGAAATATATATAACAGATCAGTTCATTACAGGTTACATGATGAGATCCATAGCATCACTAAAAAATAACATAAGGAATAAAAATAACAGGTTTACAGATAATCAATCAAACCATCTACTACTTGTCTTCTTCTTCTATTTCACATCCTCCTTCATCTTCTTCTTCTTTACATCAGACGTCAACTGAACACTCTCGTAAATTTCATCTCTTATTCTGGCATAGTTAGGGTCGTGATTATCGATCTTGTACCCTCTAGCATGTGCGATCAGATTGATGCATCTCAGTATCTCCGTCTTGTCTGGCATGGTATTCCCTGGTATCATTGGACATTGCATGTATTCTCTTGCTGGTGCCTTCAGCTCCATTTTTGCTGGTACATGGTCAGCTGACTATTGAGAGTAGACAGGTTCTCTCAAAAAATATCTGTTCAAAATAAATCATGTCTTAACCAACTCCCAATCGTTCTGGTCACCTTCTTCTACCCAGGGATCAAGAGGTGTTCTCTTTTGCAAAAACAACACATTAGCTAGTGTTTTGAATGTGATAATCTTTTATGCCGATTGTGTTGCTTTTTGAGCTGGTGTCGCTTGTTGAGCTACTCTGGGCGGTCAGAAAGGTGGTTCATAAACTTTTTCTCTTTCTGCCATCTCTGCCTCTTTACGTTGTTTTATCGCCCTTTCCTTGTAAAATTGTGCGCGAAAGATATAGTCACATGCTTCTTCTTGACTCACCCATAGCAGCATCAATTCTGCTATTTGGTCTCATTCGTCCTTCTTCTCTACCATCCGTTTCGTCCCTTTATCAGGCCTCGATTGTTCTGGTTGAGCTTGTGGAATTGGCCTGGTTGGTGGAGTGGTCTGCTTCTTCTTAGTAGGTGGCTTCCTTGCTGGCTCCTTTCCCTTTCCTCCTTGACCATCCTTATCTCCTCGACCTTCTTTAACTCATCTTCCCCATTTTCGACATCATCAAATATGGACTTGATGAGTGTGCGAAATGAGTCGATCTCGTTCTGCATCGTCGTTTGCTTCTCTTCTGCAGTCTCCTCTAAGTTGAGTAAAAAAGTTATGTTCTGATCTGCCTCACTGATCTGGTTGTCAAGTCTGTTGTTCATTGTACTCAGCGTTTGATCATAAGTGGTCTGGGTCTGTTCTAGATCGTCAACTTTCTTGAAGTGATGGATCAACTCATTTTATGTTGGAAAATCAATCTCAGTAAGGGCATCAAGCAAGTTCTTCTTCAGAATGTCCAAACATTTGTCCTTCTCAAACGTGTCGAGCTGTTTGTATAAGTCAGGTGATGTGGCTTTAGTGATCTCAGCTGATACAGAGACATTGCTCTATCTAACAGCTTCCTCGATCCTTTCCTTCTGCTTATCTGCAATTTCAGAAATCGACTTGTTGATCTCTTCAAACGTTTTATCAAAAATTTCCAAACGAAAATCCAGCTTCTCCTTAGCAAGGTCAGTTGCATCTCTATCATCATCCAATGCCTTTGTCAAGTGTTTTATACGTTTTCAGTCTCGTTTTTAGTATGCTTTTGGTCTTAAAATGCTTATTTTTGTTGTTCGAGTTGATGCTTTGGTCTTCTTTATGCTACATTGTAGGTGAGAATCAACAAAAATGATCGAGAGTTGGCCTAACGGGCGCTAGCCTCTAGCGCTCGCTAGGCCCTGATACTGAACCAAGCAGAACTAGGGCCTAGCGACCGCTACCCCCCAAGCGGCCACTGTCCCCTGGGAGATCACTACGGACAGAACATTGGGGTAGCGAGCGCTACCCCTTGGTGCTGGAAGACAGATCAGAGGGCCGGGGTAGCGAGCACTAGCCCCTAGCGAGCGCTACCCTGGCGGAAATTCTCACCCATATTTAAACCAGCGTCGTCATCTTCTTCCACGGGCACGTTTTTACTTTTAAATCTAGGGTTTAGACCACGAGAGAAAATACTATTAGTCTAAATTTTCATTATGTTGTTCGTTTTTAAATTTCGTTGTGGATTCGTTCGTGATTCAAACCCGAAGTTCTTTATGCATTATTTTTCCTTTCAATTCGTGAGTTCTCTTACTGCTTTCTTTATTGCTTTATGATTTCTTTTCTTCCTGCTCTTTTCTTGATTAATTCACAGTTCATTAATACAAACTTCTCAATCATGTTAATTAATCAATTCAAGGCATGTTTAAATTCAGTTCCTTTAATTCTTCGTTCTTAGATTTAGGATTTAATCGCTTTATTAATTTTCGCCTAGGTAATTCGTATTTTAAATTATTTAAATTCATTCATTTAGGTAGATTAATTAGATTAGTTAAAATATCAAAATCCCTTCTTTTAATTGCTTTCTGTTTTGCAACGTAGATAAAGCCCTGGTTAGCCTTCCTTGAGAATACGGCTTAGGGTCAACTTATTAATCTATAACGAACTCGTTCTCTTGCGGGTAACTTAATAAAATAAGTTGGAAACAAATTTTGGCGCCGTTTTCGGGGAAGGCTTTAGGCATTCATTTGTATTGATTTTTATTTTATTTTTATTTTTCTTTATTTTTGTTTTATTCCGTTTCCGCAAGGTGCGTTTGATCTTCTTTTGGTTTGTGTATACTAGGTCGCTGAAGCTTGAGACAAGATTTGGTGCCGTACGTTGACAACATCAATAGAAGAGAAGTCATGTTTGAGGAGCGATTTAGGGACGTTGTCAACCTCGCATCATTATTCGAAGAAAAACTAGTGATAATGGCCGAAGAAGACGAAGCCCCTAGGAAACTCGGAGACTTTGCTAGGCCGACATATGGCATTATCGCATCAGCCATTGTGCTCTCAGCTGCGGGAAGGAACTATGAATTGAAGCATAACAACATCAATTTGCTTCCATCGTTCTACGGGCTACCTAACGAAGATGCACTCCTATTCATCAGGGAATTTTGCACAGCTGTCCAGTCTATTCCACTACAAACTATCACTGAGGACGAGTTGCTCATGAAGTGTTTCCCCTATTCACTCAAGGATAGGGTGAAGTCGTGGTATCTCTCCCTTCCAGCAAGATCGTAACCTAATTGGAAGGTGGTGAGTACTACGTTTCTGTTCAAGTACTATCTGAACCATAAGACGCAGCAGATCCAACTTCAGATCATGCAGTTTGCTCAGGAGCCTGACGAGCCTTTTCACAAGGCCCTAGACAGATTCAGAGAGCTCCAGCAGCAGTGCCCGCACCATCAAATTGTGCCAGAACTTCTTTGGCAGATTTTCTACAATGGGCTGCAGCACACTTATCAGTTCATGGTGGATACAGTAGCTGGGGGAAATATATCTGAGAAGAAAGCCGATGAAGCAATTGAGATTTTCGAGACGTTAGCCACTAATTCGCAGCAGAAAATCTCTCGATCCAAGAGAGTGGAAGTCTGAGAGATTGGAGTGAGCCCAGACCTCAAGAACCAGATAGCCGATATGATGCGAGAGCTCCAAGAGTTGAAGAGGATTAAGCCCCATGCAATAGCGAAGCACGAGCCCACACCTGAGCCGTGCCCAATTTGTGGTGATCTGACACATAATGAAGATCAATGCACTTGGATGACAGAGATAACTTATGAAGGAGAGGCGGAAGTCTATGCTGCACAAGGCTTCCCGCCACGCCCACCATTCGAGCAACATCCAGCCCAACAGACTTCGGGATGGAGAGCTCAGAAAATTTCTACATGGAAGGGGTTGAATCAAGGGCAAAACTCGAACTTCCCTGTTCGACGAGAACCTCCACAGCAGTACTACCCACCGCAGCAGGGGTATTATCCACAACAGCCTTATTACCCACCTCAATCAGGGTATTATCCACATCCTCCACCTTATCAGCAGCCGCCACCGCCTCAATTTCAGCAGCCGGGACCTTAGTTCCAGTCACAGTTCCCATCTGCACCGTAATTAGCCCAGCCTAAATCATCTCTAGAGGACAGTCTTGCAGCCTTCATGCAAGAGAGCAAACTAGCTCGAGAGGCTCAAGAGGCTACTATCAAACGCCTCGAGAGTCAAGTCAGGCAGATCTCAGGAGCTGTCAATCAGATGCAGCCGCAGCAGCAAACCGGAAAGATACCCGGGCAGGGGCACTCGGCGCAGCAGATACAAGTCATTACTGTCCTTCGTAGTGGCAACCAAGTTGACAACAAGGTGGCTATGCCGGAGGATGAGCCAACTAAAGAGGTGGAGGATATTGAGAAAGGAAAGGAGCCGGAGCAGCCAGCCATTCAGTTGCACAAAATGGCGAATCCATACAAGCCGCCTATTCCCTTTCCGATCAGGCTGAAGAACGAGAAGTTTGAAAAGCAGTTCACGGAGTTCATTAAGATGCTGTCTCAAGTGCATGTCAATCTGCCGCTTCTGGACATGATCCGCAATATACCGGCGTACCTGAAATTCTTCAAGGAGCTAGCCTCCAAAAAGAGGAGATTTGCAGACGACGAGTCCGTCATGGTGTCCGAGGTAGCTAACTCAATCATGCAGCAGCCTCTTCCCCAAAAACTGCGAGATCCAAGTAGCTATCACTATAGCTCTTGGGAATGGTAAGACTGTTACATGCATGCTAGATTTAGGTGCAGGTATTAATCTTATGCCGTATTCAATTTTTAAAGAATTAGAGTTAGGTGAATTGAAACCTACACGCATGAGTTTACAGTTAGTTGATCGTTCTGTTAGATATCATAGAGGTATTATTGAGGGATGGACAGAGACGGCTCAATCCAGTGCTCATGGAGGTCGTGAAGAAGGATATCTCCAAGCTTCTAGCCAAAGGGATCATCTATCTGATCGCTAACAGTGAGTGGGTAAGTCCAATCCACGTTGTACTCAAGAAGGGTGGGATCACAGTGACTATGAACAAGAAGAAGGAGCTTGTCCCTACCAGAACCGTTACCGAAAGGAGGATGTGCATCGATTACCGAAAGCTCAATGCGGCTACAAAAAAGGGTCACTTTCCTTTACCTGTCATTGATCAAATGTTAGATAAGCTTGCTGGTAATGACTATTTTTGTTTTCTTGATGGTTTGTCAGGTTACTATCAGATCGCGATCGACACGGAGGACCAAGCAAAGACTGCTTTCACCAGCCCCTTCGAGACGTATGCTTTTCGGAGGATGCCGTTTGAACTGTGCAATGTACCAGGTACGTTCCAGCGGTGTATGATGTCTATTTTCTCCGATATGATTAGGAACTTTGTAGAAGTCTTTATGGATGATTTTTTTGTCTTTGGCTCTTCCTTTGATGATTCTCTTTCTAAAATTGATCGTTGTGTTGAAACTTGTCTTACTTTGAGTTGGGAAAAAAGTCATTTTATGGTACATAGTGGAATTGTTTTGGGACATGTCGTGTCTAGTAAAGGAATTGAGGTCGATAAGGCTAAGGTAGAGGTGATTGAAAAATTACCTCCACCGACTGATGTTTAGGAAATTAGAAGTTTCTTAGGTCATGTTGGTTTTTATCGTAGATTTGTCAATCTCTTTGTCGTTTACTTGCAAAGGACACTCCCTTTAATTTTGATGCTGATTGTCTTTCTGCATTTACTACATTGAAAGAGAAATTATGTAGTGCACCTGTTATTGTTGGCCCTGATTGGTCTGTTCCCTTCGAAATTATGTGTGATGCGTCTAACTCTGCTATAGGTGTTGTTTTGGGTCAACGTGTTGACAAGATGTTGCATGTGATCTATTATGCTAGTTCTACTTTAACTCCTGCTCAGATAAATTATACTACTACCGAAAAAGAGATGTTAGCTGTAGTATTCTCTCTTGATAAGTTTCGTGCTTATATTATAGGGTCTAGAGTTATAATTCATAGTGATCATGCTGCATTACATTATCTGTTGACTAAGCCTCAGGCAAAGCCTAGGTTGATTCGTTGGGTTTTATTGTTGCAAGAATTTGATGTTGAGATTCGTGATAGAAAAAGGAGTGAGAACGCCGTTTCCGATCATCTCTCTCGTCTAGAACATGTTCCTTCTCATTCGTCTTATGATCTAGTTGCCGAGTCTTTTCCTTATGAGAATGCTTATAGTGTTACTCATGTGCCTTGGTTTGCTGACATAGTTAATTATTTGGCTTGTGGTGAGTTAAGGTCTGACCTCACTTCCCAAGAAAGGAAGCGTTTTCTTCATGTGTGCAAGCAATACTTTTGGGAAGATCCTTTCCTTTTCAAGCTCAGGAAAGACGAAGTGATTAGACGATGTGTTGCAGAGGAGGAGCAACCAAAAGTGCTAGAGATGTGCCACGAGGTTCATTGTGGCGGCCATTTTGGAGGCCAAAAGACGGCACACAAGGTTCTTCAGTCAGGTTTATTCTGGCCTACTTTGTTTAAGGATGCACATGCTTATTGTCTTTCGTGTGATAGATGCCAAAGAGTCGGTACTATAGGTCGTAGGAATGAAATGCCCATTAATAATATGTTTGTTGTTGAGATTTTTGACGTGTGGGGAATTGATTTTATGGGTCATTTCCCTATGTCACATGGGTTCGAGTATATCTTGCTTGCTGTTAACTACGTGTCCAAGTGGGTTGAGGCTATCCCCACTAGTACGTGTGACTCTCATGTTGTGCTCAAGTTTGTGCAGGAAAATATTTTGTGCAGGTTTGGCTTCCCACAAGCTATCATTAGCGATGGTGGAAAGCACTTCTGCAATAGACTGTTCGAGAGGCTCATGAAGAAAAATGGGATAACACACAAGATCGCGACCCCATACCATCCACAGACGTCGGGCTAAGATGAGACAAGTAATAAACAAGTCAAGACTATCTTGGAGAAGACAGTTCAAACATCTAAGAAGGATTGGGCAATCAAGCTGAACGACGCTCTTTGGGCATACCGCACGGTATGCAAAAGTGTGTTGGGGATGAGCCCGTATCGTCTCGTGTACGGAAAGGCATGCCACCTACTTGTTGAAGTGGAGCATAAAGTCTAATGGGCGATCAAGGCCTCCAATCTCGACTTACAAAAATCAGTGGAGCACCGTTCTCTACAGATGTCGGAGTTAGACGAGCTGCGGAACGAGGCGTATGATAACACTCGGATTTACAAGAAAAAGGTGAAGGCAATCCATGACCGAAGGATTCTACACAAAAATTTGAAGCCTGGAATGAAGGTGCTACTTTTCAACTCACGGTTGAAGCTGTTTCCCAGAAAATTGAAGAGTAGATGGAGCAGCCTGTTCTTAGTGAAAGATGTTAAACCGTACGAGCCGATAGAGCTTACTAAAGAAGGAGGCGATGACTCATTCGTGGTGAATGGCCATCGCGTGAAGCTGTACATTGAGGGTGGCCTACTAACTTCACGGTGGAGTCCACACCGCTTGAAGATCCACCCTCCAATTGATCATTTATTTCCGTCGAGCTAATGACGTTAAACAAGCGTTCTTTTATTTTCCGTTGTTTTTATTTTTGCATTAGCTTCTTTGTTTCGTACTTAGGTAGCAGGAGAAATCGGGGAGAATAAACAAGACAATTAAAAAGGGGCGAAAAGAAGAAATTACGTGAGCTGGGCTAGCGCTCGCTACCCCCCAGCAAGCGCTAGCCCAGCGCCCTGTGCAAACCAGCGTAGGGGGGCCAGCGCTCGCTACCCCCCCAGCGAGCACTAGCCCCAACTTCTGTCTCAATACAGCAGCCAAGGGTAGCGCTCGCTACCCCCCCAGCGAGCGCTACCCTCACTCTCTGCCCCTTCTAATTCACGCTTGGGTAGCGGTCGCTAACCCCTAGCCACCGCTACCCATCCTTTCTTTCCCTTATCTTCGCGAATCCTCCCTTCTTCTCCACCACAATTTCTTCCCCCAAACTTTTTCTTCTTCCTCTCCTCTCCCAACTCGCGATTTCTCCCAAAAAAATTTCCCCCAGTTTCAATTTTTCCACCAAATTCCTCCATCTCCTTCTCAAACTTCACACTCTTCCCCTTCTTCAACATTTCTTTCATCTAATTTACCACCCAAACACCTTCAATCCCCAATCCTCCAAAAATTCTCAAATCCTCAAACCCTAATTTCTTCTCCATTCTTCCACCACTTCACCTACTTCCTTCTCCACTCCGGCCCAAAGTGCCTCCACCACTATCTTTGCTCCGCCATCACTTCCGGCGACTCTTCCGGCAACTTTTCCGGCAACTCACATTCTCCATTATTCTTTACTCCGAATGGCACGCTCGAAATATCGTGTCGGCGAGCACTTCTCAACCGGAGGACCCAACCACCGAGGATCTCCAACGGGCATACAAATGTCCCTTCCCCCTCGAATCACACTTGGAGGGGCAATTCTACGAGCGTTAGACTCGTCATGAGGTAACTCCTCCTTACACACTTGACTGGAATTTGTTAGAAAATTTAGGGTGTGTTCGGGAATTGGAACGCTATTTAGATGTTTTAGGACTTTGTAAGTATGCACATATGTCGTTTAAATGCTCTAAAGTACTTGCGCATGAATTTTTGTCCACACTGATTGTGCCTGCTGATCTCACATGTTGCACGTTTAGATTGCGGGGTGTGGCCCGCCGTTTCTATTACTGTTTTATGCAGGATAATGGGATTTCATGGTAAGAATGTGGGGGATCAAGCCCCGCCATCCCACTTCAACCCTAATGCCGCATGGAATTCCCTTACGGGTTTTCACAACTAGCAAGCCGGTGGGATGTCGGCTGGCTTCATCCAGAATTACGTGTTGATGATTCTGCACAAGTTCTTATCCTACGGCATCACCGGCAAGGAGCAAGCCAACAAGGTGAATCAGGCCGAGGTTTTTCTGCTCCAGAGCACTGCTTAAGAATCTCGGGTGTGCGCCGGATACTATATTCTTAACACGTTTAAGAATATGTTGGCCACAGTCCGATATCATGCCACTCTACCTCTGGTGATCTGTGCCATTGCAGCTAATTTACCTAATGTTGGAGGTGATGAGGGTGTCGCTGCCGGAGCAGCTGAGGAGGAGGCCTACAAGGACGCCCCTATGGTGGATGCCTTTGCCCCCGGCCCTTCCTCCTATTTGACAGGTACCGGCCAGTATCACTACGGCGCCGGTTCTTCTTCTTCTGGTGGCATGGATCACCTCACTTCCCAGTTTCAGTCACTGAGCACTAAACTCGGCGTCCTCCGTTCAGACTTTTCCTCCTTCCGGCAGGACTTCACTACTTTCTCCCAGGACTTCAGGACGCATGCTCACGAGGCTCAGTCCTTCTACCGTGAGTTCGGAGACTTCAGTTCTTCCATGTTACGAAGTCAGGAGCGGATCGAGGAGCGGGTTACTGCTACTCACGACCTCATGTCTGAGCAGGCCCACCAGTGGCGTTTGTCTCAGGATCAGTCGGCTCTCCAGTATCAACAGATACTCGAGAACAACCGGTAGATGGCCGAGCTCAACGCCCAGTGGTCGAACTGGGCCTTATATGACCACCCACCACCGCCTCCGGATCAGCAGTGACTTCTCACTGCTGTTTAGTACGTTTTTCTTTCTTTTTCTTTTTGCGTGTGTCCGGGTTGTTTCTTTTAGTTCATTTCTTTTTGTTGTTGTTTGCTTTGCTTTTTGGTATTTTTTCTTACAGGTTAAACTCTTTCCAACTATTCCAACTTTTACCACCGCCGTATTGCCCTATATCGGGTATTATCTTTCCCTCTCTCTCTTGTTTTTATGTTGCAATAAGGACATTGCTATCTTTATTTCAGGGGGGATGCATGCCTTATATTGTAGTATGCGGCGTAGATTAGAACTATGTAGTTGTGCATACATGTTTGTCCAATTGCTTTTTGGAGCTTGATATGATTAGTGATTGATTTTGACGAGAACTTATTAATTATGCTTGATGACATGAATTGTCGTTGTGAGTTATCGATTGGGTATGAGTATTGTATTTCGATCATAACTGTTGTGGGTCACTCTTTGTGTGATGAATTTATGTGATACCTCATAGCTTTGTGAATTTGATTAAGATTGCTCATTGGCTAGACTGGTTGTTAATTGTTGTGTTTGTAAGATTGAGTTGGGAGGCTTCTGCTCCTCTGGAAACCATGAGCATGAGAAACCATACGAGAACACTTTAGATGACCTCTAAATGTTTATATCTCGTGATTTATGGCCATATAACCCACTCTTTCGAAATTTGGCTCGAATGGCTTTTTTTAATTTGATAGTGAATCGCTTAACTGTTTGAATAGGTGATAAGAACTCTACCCCTCTTCCTTTAAGAAATCGAAAGAAATCTTGAATTCGAGGAATGGGTATTGGAAACCACACTATGATACTCGGTTTATGCCGAAGATCACACCTAGTGACCAATGTTCTATATATCACTAAAAATGATTTGGTTTGATTCTTAAAAATTGGTTTGAAAAGTTATTAATCCAAAGTCTAGCCTATGAGTGATTAAAAAGTCAGATTTGCATATGTTATTGAATTTGATCGGATTGAAGTTGCATCTTCGAGGGAAACACGTAGTGATGATTGATCTATAGTCTTACGATCCCTTTTGATTGCTCATTATGAATATGATTGTTATTGCGTGATTATACTTGTCGCTTGTTTTGAAATCTTCGTATTATGTCGAGTTTAGACTTTCTTGAGGAAAAACAAGGTATTGTGCGTGGGGAGATTGTTTTATACATTTTCGGTCTCGTTTCTAGTATGCTTTTGGTCTTAAAATGCTTATTTTTGTTGTTCGAGTTGATGCTTTGGTCTTCTTTATGCAACATTGTAGCTGAGAATCAACAAAAATGACATTCGAGGGTTCGAAGAGAGAAACGAGATGAAAAGACGAACAAAAGGTGTAAAAAATGGACATCCTAGCCGAGAGTTGGCCTAGCGGGCGCTAGCCCCTAGCGCTCGCTAGGCCCTGATACTGAACCAGGCAGAATTAGGGCCTAGCGACTGCTATCCCCCTAGCGGCCGCTGGCCACTGGGAGATCACTACGGACAGAATATTGGGGTAGCGACCGCTACCTCCTAGCGAGCGCTCGCTGGAAGTAGATTAGAGGGCCAGGGTAGCGAGCGCTACCCTGGCGGAAATTCTCGCCCATATTTTAACCAGCGTCGTCATCTTCTTCCACGGGCACGTTTTTACTTTTAAATCTAGGGTTTAGACCACGAGAGAAAACACTATTAGTCTAGATTTTCATTCCGTTGTTCGTTTTTGAATTTCGTTGTGAATTCTTTCGTGATTCAAACCCGAAGTTCTTTATGCATTATTTTTCCTTTCAATTCGTGAGTTCTCATACTGCTTTCTTTATTACTTTATGATTTCTTTTCTTCCTGCTCTTTTCTTGATTAATTCACAGTTCATTAATACAAACTTCTCAATCATGTTAATTAATCAATTCAAGGTATGTTTAAATTCAGTTCCTTTAATTCTTCGTTCTTAGATTTAGGATTTAATCGCTTTATTAATTTTCGCCTAGGTAATTCGTATTTTAAATTATTTAAATTCATTCGTTTAGGTAGATTAATTAGATTAGTTAAAATATCAAAACCCCTTCTTTTAATTGCTTTCTGTTTTGCAACGTAGATAAAGTCCTGTTTAGCCTTCCTTGAAAATACGACTTAGGGTCAACTTATTAATCTATAATGAACTCGTTCTCTTGCGAGTAACTTAATAAAATAAGTTGGAAACATCAAGTCTTTTGCATAGTCTCTGATTTTCTTTTCCAGAACTTTCTCCTTACATCGACATATTCCTTCTAGTGGTGTTAAAATCAGTATGCACTTTGGTCGCTCTTTCCTCAATTGCATTGCAAGTGACTGTCAGATGGTCTTGAATTCTCAAAGCTATGAGATCATCTACCTGCTGATTGTTGTATGGTCTGGGTTCTCTTTCCAATAAGTCTTCTAGATCCCAAAAACCAATGTGTGTCTTGAGTGTAGCTGCTGCTCCAAGTGTGTATATCTCATCAGTGGGCTCTCCGCCAATGACCTGGCTAATAGGTTCTTCAACGACAGGTTTAAAAACCACTTTCTTTGCTCTTCTTCTTCTCCTTATCACTCCCTCCAGTCTCTTGTTCTTGTGCTTGTTGCTCCGGTGTAGATTGTTTTGGCTGTTATGTTGATGTTTCTGCGATACTGGGTTGTTCGTGTACGTGCTGGTCTGGTGCTTCTGTCGAATTGGGTAGAAGAGCCATTTGCCTCTCCTTGTTCTGCCATATTCACATCAACCTCGTCTGGTTGAGCAGATGGCTCTTCTCTTGTGTAGAGGCCCAATAATTAAATTATCTTACACTCTATTGAGCCCATTTATTTAAAAATTATAAGCCCATAATTATTATAATATTATTAAATTAAAACCCTTCCTTATAATTCTCAACCAATAACCCTATTTATCCCCCACTCCATTATTCCCTCATAGAAACCGTCTAATTCAGAAACCTCATCACCGATCAAATTTCTTCCCCTTTTCCCAAATAAAATTCTTTTCATAAGAAGTTCACGGTGATTTGTCCCGGAAGGTAGCCAAGGTGTTCTGACAAGGAAAACTAGCAAAGCTTCCTAAGGTGCTCCGTAGATTTCTCGACACCAAGTCCCGTAATTATTTCAGACTCTCTCTTCTTAAGTAAATGGGTCTGTAGGGTTATATATAATTTATATATACATATTTAGGCGAACATAGAATCACACGAATACTTGAATCTGACTTTTATAAATTATATTGCCTTATTCGCATATTAGTTCTAATGAATCATATGGTGCGTGCATACAGTGAGTATACAAATTTTATATCATATGTATTGGGTGATTGTTATGCGTGTGTGAGTATTCTATATAGTACGATATATGTATATTAATATATGTGTGATGTATGCTATATATATATATATATCTACTGTATGCAGAATTGTTTATAATGTGTGTGCGTGTAATGTAATATGTATATATATTAATATTGGTGTGTGCAGCATACTTACAGACTATATATATATGCGTGAGTTATGTGTGTGTTATATGTATATATATGCATGTAAAGTATGTGGTGTATTCAGTATGCAAGTTTATATACATAAACATATATATGTATCAGTGTGTGTCCTATCTTATATATATTAATATACATGTCTTATATATATCTATATATTTGTTTCGTAATTATGACTTTAGCATGCTGGTTGTGTATAAACATATTTGTCAATTAGTCACCTAATTCCAAATTTATGATCAACAGACCTTAGTATGCATCTATTAGATATGTTGATATATTAAGCATGAGCAATGATAATTATACAGTAGTGTACTCAAGCAATAATACGTATATATAGTATTGAATTAGAATTCTATTTTATTTTAGGTGCGACTATGTGATCATACACCTGTCTTTTGTTCTTTTGTTCTGTGGGCGCCGAAGAAGTATTATTTATTAGGTGGGGATTTCTATCTCAGTTAAATGTAATTGCTTATATTTTTACTGTATGCGTTACGTGTTGTGTTGAAATGCCAAACTATACTATGTGATATGCTTTATGCTATCAACCTATGAAAAGTCTTGCGCAAGCGTACGAAGGCCAGGGACTCAGTAAAGGGTCCGGGATCCGAAAGGATTCTTGGGGTAAAAGCCCACCGTGCATTACATTATATATTCTACGGGCATTTGCACGATTCGTTTACGTGTCGTTTAAATATGTGCTGTTACATGTCCCCACGGAGTATGTGGATATACTCACCCCTATGATTTATTATCTCTACAGGTTAAAGAGGAGCCCGGCGTTGGCGTGGTGGTAGTAGATTGGCTTGTTTCCATTTTATTTGATTTGAGTTTTAGATTGTTTTCCCGTTATTTTTATTTAAAGACTCAACTGTTATTTTTAAGCTTCCGCACTATTGTTATTTGAACTCATTTCAAGTATTCTTTTTTTTATTTATTGGATTGAAGGAGTTTATTTCATATTATTGGGAAAAGAGTATTTCTATATTTTTTTGAAATTTAGGACGTTACAGTATGGTATCAGAGCAGGTCTACAATCCTGCAGACTTGCGAAAATATTTTCAAAAAAAAAAAAAATGCCATCTGCTTCTACTGCGCTGCGCCGGCTCTATACAGGTACATGAATGATGTTGAGAATTACGAGATATAATGTTATCATCTACTGAGTTATGATGTTATATTCTTTATGATTACGTGATACATGATTATTTATGATTATGATGATATGATGATATGTGATATTGTGATATTATGCATGTTATTTATTTATGATGTTATTGTACGATTATATGATATTATTTATGTTATGATTTACTATAATTATGTGATACGTAAATTATTATGTTATATTTCATGCTCACATATGATGATGTTATACATGTTCTTCGAGTATTATTATTCTTTTATTTTTGCAATTATAGCTTACCGATTGACATATATTATTACACTAGGGTAATACTAAGTTACGTAGCGACCCCATAACTCTTTAGAATATGATCCCTCGTCATCAACGTACTTCCCGAAGTCGACGTACCCCCCGAAGTGACGAAGGGGGAGGACAAAATAACGCAGATAATGTAGCAGAGTTCGCTCAAACCTTCGTTACATCGGTTCAACAGCTAATACAACAACAGATTCAAGGAGATCACAATCAAGGGGGCGAAGCTCCAGATCTGAACGCTATGAACAACAGCAGGGTGATTGAGCAGTTCCGACGCTACACACCACCGAGATTCACTGGCAGAGACGGACCACTGGCTCTGGAGGAATGGCTGAGAGAGTTAGAAAGGATATTCAAACACATACAGTGCACTGATGCACAGAAGGTTTCTTGCGCGACCTTTCAACTCTCAGAAGAAGCCGGACATTGGTGGGAGTCTCACCAACGGACAGCAGGCGACAGGCTAGCGAATCTGACATGGGAGATGTTTAAAGAAGAAATCATGGAGAAATACTTCCCTGAGTCCTTCAGAGATGAAAAAGAATCAGAGTTCTTCAACTTCAAGCAGGGAACGCGGACAGTGGTGGAGTATGAGAGAGAATTTAACCAGTTATCTCGCTATGCTACTCATCTGGTGGACACTGATGCCAAGAAAGCTAAGAGATTCCGAAAAGGACTACGACAGGAGATAGGTGGAGTCTTGGCTGCACAAGAAAGCACTACTTCGTATGGGGAAACAGTGCGCCGAGCTCAAGAGGTGGCTTCTACACTTGTGCTAGAGAGTTCTGCTCCAAAATCTGCAAACACTCAAGTAAAAAGAAAATGGGATGCTCAAACCAGTGGAAAAAGACAGATGGAGAAGAAAGGAGGCTTCGAGAATAGGAAAGTGGATACGAGGGGCAATGCTAGAGGAAATAACTACGAAGACAGACCGACATGCCCAGAGTGTGGAAGGAATCACAAACCTCCTTGTCTCTTTGGGCAGAATATTTGCTACTGGTGTAAGGAGAAGGGCCATAATGCAAATGCGTGTCTTAGAGGAAGACAGAAGCAACCTGAGAAGAGAGGGAATGCACGGGCATATGCTTTGACTCGAGAGGAAGCTGAGGATGAACCAGATGTGATGGCAGGTATGTTAACAGTATCTAATATACCGGCTTTAGTTCTCTTTGATTCGGGAGCAACACATTCTTTTATTTCCATGAAGTTCCGTGCTAGACTTGAGGCTTTATGTGAATATGTGGATACACCATTAGACGTTAGCATCCCCTCAGGAAAGATTGTTAGAGCTGATAAGATGACAAGAAACGTAGAATTGAGAATCTGTAGCAAGAACTTAAGAGCTGATCTCTATTTATTGGAGATGCGTGACTTCGATGTGATCTTGGGAATGAATTGGCTTAGCAAGAACTATGCGAATATCAAATGCCGCAATAGAGGAGACGAGGAGTTCACTTTTCATGGAGCGAAAGTCGGAGAGTTCCCTTAGGTAATCAGTGCTGCAAAGACGATTAAAATGCTAAAGAAGGGTAACTGCAATGGATTTCTGGTGAACATCATGGGAGCTCAATCAAAAGAAATCAAATTATCTGAAGTGCCGATAGTGAAAGATTTTGAAGATGTCTTTCCAGACGATTTGCCTGGAATCCCACATGAGAGACAAGTGGAGTTCGCAATTGACTTGATACCGGGAGCTGCACCAGTATCGAAAGCACTGTACAGATTGGCGCCAAAGGAGTTGCAAGAGTTGAAGTTGCAACTAGAAGAATTACTTGAGAAGAAGTTCATACGTCTTAGTGTTTCCCCATGGGGAGCACCGATCTTGTTCGTGAAGAAGAAAGATGGAACACTCCGGATGTGCATTGACTATCGGGAGTTAAACCGGCTCACAGTGAAGAATAAATACCCACTACCAAGAATCGAGGATCTTTTTGATCAACTGAATGGAGCTACAGTGTTTTCAAAGATCGATTTACGGTCAGGATACCATCAGCTAAAGATCAAAGATGCAGATGTACCGAAGACCGCTTTCAGGACTCGTTACGGCCATTACGAGTTTGTTGTGATGCCATTTGGCTTAACCAATGCACCAGCGGTATTCATGGATTTGATGAATAGGGTATTTCATCCCTATTTAGATCGGTTCGTTATAGTCTTCATCGACGATATCTTAATCTATTCAAGAGACAAAGGTGAGCACGAGGAACATTTGCGCACTGTCTTGGAGACGCTACGAAGAGAGAAGTTATTTGCTAAATTCAAGAAGTGTGAGTTCTGGCTAGATCGAATAGGATTCCTTGGCCACGTAGTGAGTACCGAAGGAATTGAAGTAGATCCAGCTAAGGTTGAAGCAGTGAGTAATTGGAATACACCGAAGAATGTTAATGAAGTCCGTAGTTTCTTGGGCTTGGCAGGCTAATATCGAAGGCTTATAGAAGGGTTTTCAAAGATAGCAGGCCCATTGACACAGCTAACGAGAAAAGGAGTGAAGTTCCAATGGACAGACAAGTGTGACGAGAGCTTTCAAGAGCTTAAGAAGAAGTTGATCACTGCACCAGTCTTAACAATTCCCGACGGATCAGAAGGATATGTCATCTACAGCGATGCATCTAAGCAAGGATTGGGGTGCGTACTAATGCAACATGGAAAAGTGGTTGCCTACGCATCTAGACAGCTAAAGGTGCACGAATTGAACTATCCAACACATGATTTGGAGTTAGCGGCCGTAGTACATGCCTTAAAGATATGGCGACACTACTTATATGGGTCAAGATGTGAGATCTACACCGACCATAAAAGTCTAAAGTACTTCTTCACACAGAAGGAGCTGAATATGAGACAAAGGAGGTGGCTGGAATTGGTTAAGGACTATGATTGCTCGATTCATTATCATCCAGGAAAGGCTAATGTGGTGGCAGACGCATTGAGTCGAAAGGTAGGAGGACAGTTGACATCGCTATTGACAAGGCAAGAGATGTTGATTAGAGAATTTGGAAACCTGAGGATCGAGGTAGTACCCCCATCAGAAAACATGAAGGGTACCTTGACAGCATTTACGGCACAACCAACGCTCCGAGATAGAATAAAGGCTGCTCAGAAGAATGATAAATTTTTGAGCAAGATTAAGGAACGAGCTATGGCGGGCAATATAAAGGGTTTTTCTATCACATCGGACGATACTCTAGTTTATGAAGGAAGACTATGTGTGCCGAATGATGAGAGTATGAGAAAGGAGATACTAGAAGAAGCTCATAATACACCTTATACCGCTCACCCAGGAGGTACAAAGATGTATCGTGAGTTGCGAGGAGTCTATTGGTGGAGAAACATGAAAGGATCGATTGGAGCTTTCGTAGAGAAATGCATGATATGTCAGCAGGTAAAGGCAGAACATCAGAGGCCGTCTGGATTATTAAATCCGCTCGAGATTCCAGAGTGGAAATGGGAACACATAACATCAGAGGCCGTCTGGATTATTACATCTTGCTTGTTCCTCTTCATCATCTGATTTGGGTATTGACTTGAAGAACTCCATCTTGTCAGCGTAGTACGACTCCAGATCAACTTTTAGTTTCCTAGCCTCGTGCTTGGAAATTCCCAAAATAATCTCATGGTTAGTCTCCTTGGTCTCCACGATCAAAGAGACGTCAAAAATGTTCAGAAGAGTCGCATCTTCTATCTTCAGTTCTTCGATGGACTTGACTATTAACAGAGCATCCACGACTTAGTATTCACTATCCTTTATTAACAGATAGGTCTTCACTCAACGAGCTGCTGCGTAGCTCTCTAGTGTCAGAGTGATTCCCAGAAAATCTTGTAAAATCTTTCTCCTAGTTTGGATCATAAGACGATTCAGGCATGACATCGCGTAAAATCTCTTGATCTGGTGACTCCTCTGGTGATGCAGGTTGTTGTTTCTTCAACCGTCTCTCTTCTGCTTCGGCTTCGGTGGAGAAGATGAAGTTTCTGTCTCAGAAGAGCTAGCCCTCTTGGCTGGTTTCCTCTTCTCTTTCTACTCCTTTTTGTTGTCATTCTTCTTATCTTCCCCCTTAGATGGAGCAACTCAGGTTGGGTTTGAATTCCCCATCTCTAACAGGTGCCTCAAGTGAACTTCATCGTTCACTTTATTGAACAATGTTGGAGATAGGCCCAGTGCCATCTCTAGTTGGTACTGCTCCTTGGGCAAGGTGAGCTATGGGTTTAAGGGTATTGCTCCCTTCCAGGCTTGATGTTTGAAAAATGTTTCAAGCATGAACCTGATCTTGGTGGCGTGTCTTAAGTGCCTCTTCACCAATACTTCAACGACCTGGTGCTTGTCGTTCTTGTTCCCAACTATCAATTTGACCTCCATAGCAAATAAATCAAATAAGATCCTTCCCCAATTAACTTTCAGATTAAGCACCACTGCAGTTAGTATTCTCATCTTACCCGGGGTAACCTGGTTGTATGATGCACTGTGCATCATGAAGATTCTCTGCAAAAAAGTCGAATAATAGCTTAAATCTAGGAGTGAGTAGCGTTCTGGAGAACATCCTTCCTATGTATGTCATCGGAATGACCATCATCTATTCCACTACATCCTGCAGTTGCGCCTTGGTAATTTCAGATAGGTCCATTTTCTCGTCTTTTAAGCGATATGCATGTAAGATCATATGTAAAACATCGTACATAGTCTTGTTGGCCTTATCTCCTACAGGCATCAGTATGCTCGCCTCATTTCCTGACTTTTCATCTTCCCATGTCAAGTAAAAGGTGGCGACCTGTTTGGGTAAGTACATCTCTGGATGACATGTGACTACTTTGTGGAACCCTAAACAAGGATTTACCGGTTAATAACATATAATTATCAAATTTAAAAGAAAAACATGTCAATTTTAACGATTTTAAGCAAGAACATGATGAACATCATATAGCATATTTCCATAATTATGCATATTTCCAATCAAGTTCTAAGTTTAGACATGCAAGAAAAACGGATAATCTATTTACAACATAAGCATGATTCATGATAAGATTCACAGTAAGCAAGGCATGAATATCAAGAAATTATCATGATTACTGAATATACGAAGAAATTCCAAAAAACATAATGTAAAATATAGATACTAAATACAGAACATGCTTAGAATTCCATTAATGGCATAAACACATATATAAGCATAATATAAATCAGTAAAACCTTTGCATCGCTTGATAATGGCATAAATCTCCTCGAGCTTTTGAAAGACATGAGTAGAAAAATTTATGAAAGATTCGGGAGAAATGAACTTTTGAACTTCAGCGATGCGTTTAGGAAATTTCATGATCGATTGAGCCATTTTTGAAAAAGATTTGAAGGATTGAAAGAGTTTAAAAAAATCTGAAGGCTTGAAAATCTTAAGTGCTTTGGTGAAGTTAGAACGAAGATGAACAGTTAAACAATGAATCTCATATATATAAGTAAATAATGAACGGTTCAAATTAAAAGTAAAAAGTTGAGGGTTGAGATTGAATCCTCCCTTTTCATTTTCCCGCTTTGACTTAACAGATTTCCTGTCTCGAAGTGCGTTTGTTACACACAACCTATATCTAGGGTTAGATTTAGGTGCGTACAAATTGTCCTTCGCCTCTGCAACTTTCCAATTTTATTTTAGGTAATCATTCTTCCTCGATTACACTTACCAATACCTGCACAAATCATTATAAGGTATGTAAATTATACCAAATATGTCAGAAGATAGCGTATAATATTAGATTAAGGCGGTAATAAAAATAGAAATCGATACGAATTTCTGAGTTTCCCCTTGATTAAGGAATGTATATATGGAAAATAATTTCCACGTGGCATGACTGATCTTGTTCCTTCTCAGTGATTTGCTATCTTGACACATAATCTGCTCTGCAAGTGATCTGGTACTCTGAAGTTATCTGTACTCATTTCCAGTAAGCTGTTTTCTGTCAATCTGAACTAGTAAAATGATTTGCATCGGTGATCTGCTAGTGATTTGCATCAAGTGATCTGCTTCTTTCATCAAAGCTTAGCAATCCTAACTTTCCACATAGCATCTTGAACATCTCTGCAGGTAATGTCTTAGTTAAAATGTCAGCTCGATGTACTTCAGTGTGGATCTTCTCGATCTGCAAATGCTTCCTTTCGACATGATCTCTTATAAAATGATGTCTTACATCTACATGTTTACATTTTGTATGTAGGACTGGATTTTGTGTAATTGCAATAGCACTCGAGCTGTCATTAGAATATTAGAATTTCCTTCACATAGATTTCATAATCCTTCAACTGCTGCTTGAGCCTAAGTATCTGGGCACAACAGCTTCTAGCGGCCATGTACTCAGCTTCAGTAGTTGATGTAGCCACGTAGGTTTGCTTCTTTGTGAACCATGAGATCAGCTTGTTTCCAAGAAATTGACAGGTTCCAGAAGTAAACTTCATATCTAGCTTACATCCTGCATAATCAGAATCTGAATAACCAGTTAACTCAAAATTATCATCGCATGGATACCATAAAACTCTATGAGTTGTTCCTTTGAGATAGCGTAGTATTTTCTTAGCTGCTTCCTGGTATCTCGCACAAACTCCAACTGCAAAAGTAATATCAGGTCGACTAGCAGTTAGATATAAAAGTGAACCTATGATACCCCTGCATTTGAATCTTGACAGGTTTACTATCTTTGACTCCAAACTTGGTGATCAAATCTTGTACATACTTCGCTTGATTTATGAATATTACATCTGGTAGCTGCTTAACCTAAAAACCTAGAAAGAAGTTCATCTCGTCCATCATGGACATTTGATACTTATTTTTTATTAGTTCAGTGAATTTATCACATAAATATCCAAATTGAGAACCAAAAATAATATCATCAAAGTAAATTTGCACTAAAAGGATATGCTCTTTGACTTTGATGATGAAAATCATTTTGTCAACTGAGCCTTATCGAAAGCTTGACTCCAGCAGAAAGGTTGACAACGTTTCGTACCAAGCTCTGGGAGCTTGCTTCAACCCATAAACTGCCTTCGCTAATCTGTAGAATTTATGTTCTGGATCTCCTTCTTCAAATCCAGGTGGTTGCTCTACATAAACTTCTTCTTCCAGAATGTCGTTTAAGAAAGTGCTCTTGACATCCATCTGGTACACTTTAAATCTTTTGTAAGCTGCATATGTCAAGAACAATCTGATGGCTTCTAGTCTGGCAACTAGGGCAAATGTCTCATCGAATTTTATACCCTCTTGCTAATTGTACCATTTGGCAACTAATCTGGCTTTGTCCCTTACTACTTCGTCGTTCTCATCTCGTTTGTTCTTGAATACTCACTTAACACCTATTACTCCTTAGTTTTCAGGTCGATCTACGAGATACCACACTTGAACTTGTTAAGCTCCTCTTGCATAGAAACTACCCAATCTGCATCTTGTAGTGCTTCATATGCATCAGCTGGTTCAATGTGTGATAGGTAGCAACTTAGTAGTGCGCTCTCTCCATGAATCCTTCTGGTCTTCACACGATCTGTGAGGTTCTCAACCATTTTCTCCGCCTAGAAATCTCTTCTTTTGATATCTCAGGTTCAGGTTCTTTTGCTGGTTCATCAAACTCTGGGTGTGCTGATGAGGTTGCTTGGAAAGGATTCTCCATGTCAATATCAAGGTTGGTATCCAAACTATTATTGATCTCATTTGATTCATCAGGTTGACTCTGAGCAGGTTCACTATCTTCAAGTTGAACTGGGATGTTCTGATCAGGTTCAACGTGAGTTGTTCCCCATTGTTGTGTGATGGTCTCAGCTGTAGGTTGAATATTGAAAGTGTATCAACTACTCTAAGTCAAAATTTGCGGAAGCTAAAGTAGAAGACACGAGATAATTTTTGCATAGGTTATCAATTAATAAACTACACGGAAGCCTTACAGCCAAAAAGAATAATCAAAACAAGTGTTGTGCTATTACAATGTTTAGCACCACAATAACATCAACACTAATACTAAAATACTAAATGTATGTTCTTACGAGCTAAGAGCATACAGAATCAAAACTACGAAATTATTCTGCAAAAGTACATCCATCTAATGAATGAATATCACGAGTACTTATAGATAGACTATAGTGGTTTGGATCCATAAATGTAGCAACTATACGGCCCATGTCTCCACAATTCTTCGCAGTTTGTTGTGCTCCGCAAATCCGCCTGGAATTGTGGAACTACTTCAGTCAGTTGTTGACTCCGAGATTTGTGGAACAGAATTCCACTTCAGCATAAGATTCTCGACCGTCTTAGCGAGACTCGGTCTTCTCCCTAGTTTTCATAACCTCCAAGTCTTCGCGTGTCTTTCAAGAGACGCCAAGTCAGCTTTCCACGTGGCTGTGGGCCTGGACGCTGAGTCATCACCAAATCAGCTTTCCACGTGGCTGTGGATTTGGATGCTGAGGTCAACAACAACATTCCTGTGAAGAAACACAAAAACACACATGTTAGGTCAACATTCCAAATAACACCAGACTTAAAAATACCTAACAAACTCCCCCTGTTTTTGTGCCTTCTTCACAACACCCTTTACTTCTCGAGAGAGCTCCCCCTAAATTGTTACCTGCAGCAAAGACCAATGATATTGACAGAATAAAAAAACACAGGCATAGTCACATGTATGGCAGCACAAATGATCTATTCAAAAAAACAAGCTGCATGAAGAAATTGTCCATCATCCATCACAAACAAAAATAAAAAGACGTAAAAACCTAAATTGTTTGTTTTGTCATCCCACGCCACACAACAAAAAATTGTTAATGTTTTTGACCACACACGGTCATCAATCACAGTTGCTCATTTCATCAGTCTTCTCTCCCTTACTATCTTCTTCTTCCTCCTCTGCGTCTCCCCGTGCGGCTGTGGCTGCTGGTTCTCCCCCTTGTTGTGAAGGAAGGCATGCTTGGAGTGCAGGAACAAGGGCAGCTAAGGTAGACAAAGCACCAATTAACTAATGTACAGTCTGTGGTGGCAGATGAATACCGGAGGAACCAGGAGCGGGAGCATCAGGATTGTGCCAGGGTAAGTCAGCAACCTTGCTCTTGCTGAAGAGGGAGGGATGGATTGCATACACCGGGGTAGGCATAGCCTCATGACTCCGGGCAATTGACGTGAAGCCTTGGTGCTCTAAGATCCTGCATATAAGAGAGGGGAATGGAAGAGGTGTGATTTGTGGTTTGACGGAGAGAGCGACAAGCTGATCAAAAATGATACGCCCATGTTGTACAGTTTGTTGAGCCCAATTAGATATAGTAACATCCCATGTTGCTGTGTTACCACAGTAACATTGGATGAGACTATCCAATTGTAGGTAAGAACTCTCTGTAGAACGGAGTACAGATGCGTCAGGCAGGAAGACTTCATAGGTTGGACCCACTTTGACCGTTTGCCTTCCGTGATCAGTGTTGCAACATCGTCAAGATCGGGCACAGTGTCGCTCTCAACATTTGGCAGACCAAGAGCAGTGTTGATGGACTCCACCGTAAAATCAAAGATGGTATTGTAGAGATATACTTTACCAAATCTTTGAGAAGAGCGATCACCAAAAGAGCGATGGAGATTGCAATAGAAATGACGCACAACATTTTTAAGTAGGGGAGGAAGTTCAAAGACCATACCCAAGAACTCTCTGGATCGGAAGAAGGACAACAAATTGTTTTCTTCAAACATGGTCTCATCAGCAGTGCGCTCACTTACACAGGGAATGTTGCGAAGCCATTTCCATTTAACCGCCGCCACTTCATCGTAAAATTGGAGACTAACAGCTTGTTCAGCATCCAACGGGAGGTCAGGAGCATCAGAGAGCTCCGAAATCTGCGCTACCTGTTTGCCCTTGGCAGTGAGAGTGGCGGATGAAGTCGGTTCAACTTTGACATCGGACGCGGAGAGAAGTCGCGGGCGCTTTGGAGCTGAAGAGACTTCGTCTTCACTGTCATCTTGAACGACAACAGTGGGGACGGGTCCCTTAGACTTCTTGGATAGTCGGGATCCCTGAGTAGCGGGCTTTCGAACAAGAGCGGGCGCCGGAGATGATGATCATGATGGTAGTGACGGCTGAGTGGGTTCAACCTGTGCAACTGTCGTAACTGGTGGTGTAGGAGTGGCAACCACCGAGGGTACGTCAGGGACGACCGCAGGAAGGACTGGAGAGGGAGTGACTTCTTCCAGAGGGGTTTCCACTGGAACTTGCATAGGAAGAGGTTCCCTTGTAATGAGCGGAGTGTCCACTGGAATTGTTGGAGCTTCGTCGGGAACAAACGGAGCGTCGACTGTTGGTGGTGATGCAGTTGTGGGTTGTAACGCCTGTAGAAGAGTAGGGTTGGCGGCTAGGAGAGCTTGTAGAAGTGCGGTAACATCGGGGGTCGGTGGAGTAGCCATTTTTGTGTGCGAGAGAAGACAAATGTTCAAGAATTTTGGAAAATGAAAGGTGTGAGTGAGGGAAGATGACTGGTGTTTTGGTGTAAGTATAGGAGGCGAAAAAGAGAAACTGAATCAGTTTTGGAGAATGTGTAGATATGGAAGAGAGAGAATAAGGTTTTTAGGGTTTCGTGTGAAGAGGTGACTGTTGTGGCAGAAAAGACAATTATGAAATGAACAGTCTGCGACGGTTCAACTTAAAAGTGTTATGACACTTCACATTCATCCTGACAAACCCTAGAACACGTTACTCGACAATCATAACCCACTAACAAGAGAGAAATAAGTGTTGTGGAGGTCAATTGCTAAAGTACGTGTTACGAAAAACACAAAAGGCTGATGTTGAGATAAAACATTTTGAGTGAACAACATTTAAGGAAACAATCCAGTCTAACTTGCTTTGTTATGTCAACATCTCTGCAACAGTCACCTGGTTAAAATAGAAAATAAGTGCAGAACTACAAGAATCCCAGGATTAGTGAGCGTAGAGTGCATCATCGCAGCGAACGCCATGCCCCTAGCCTTTCGCTCTTGAAAGCAATCGCAGTTGCAATCCTTTTGTAAGGTAGCATCGTCGCAGCGAACGCCGTACCCCCCAAACTACTTGGATTGTTTACCACATCAATACATAAAAAGATATATAAAAAAAATACCAGGCGCCCGTAGACAGATCATGTTGACTGAGATATTATGCTAGCAAGTCAGACACACAAGCTACACCCTTGATATAGATAACAATGATATGAATATGGGTGTAGCACAACATAACAAATCAATGATAATAACAAAGACCAAGAGATTTTCGTAAGTGTACCAATCTCTCATGATCCAAGGGTTTTGTAAAAATGTCAGCAACTTGGTTTTCCGTTTTAACATACTCAAGCTTAATCACCTCTTGTTCCACTAGATCTCTAATGAAATGGTGTCTTATGTCAATATGCTTTGTTCTTGAGTGTTGAACAGGATTTTTGGAAATGTTTATAGCACTCATATTGTCACAATACACAACCAGGTCATTGTTATCTAGGCCATAATCACTAAGCATTTGTTTGAGCCACAGTAGTTGTGTGCAACAACTGCCTGCTGCAACATATTCAGACTCAGCAGTGGATAAGGAAACACAGTTTTGCTTACGACTATGCCATGACACGATATTGTTCCCAAGGTAAAAACAACCTCCACTAGTACTCTTCCTATCATCCACATCTCCAGCCCAATCAGAATCACTAAACCCTATCAAGTTCATATTCATGTGTTTAGAGAAAAAAAATTCCTAAATCTAATGTTCCAGCAACATACCTAATGATTCTCTTGACAGCTTTAATATGGGATACCTTGGGTTTAGCTTGATACCTGACACATACACATACACTAAACATCAGATCTGGATGGGTGGATGTTAGGTACAGCAGACTCCCTATCATGGATCTGTAGAGTGTTGGGTCAACATCCTCTCCAGCATCATCTTTAGTCAACTTTTCCGTAGAGCCCATTGGGGTTTTCATGTGTTTGGCTCCTTCAAGGTTAAAACGCTTTATCATCTCTTTGGCATACTTGCTTTGAGAGATGAAGACGCCATCTTGTCCTTATTTTACTTGAAGTCCTAGGAAGTGAGTGAGTTCTCCCACCATGCTCATCTCAAATCTTGTAGACATTGCACCTGAAAAATCATTAAGCATGTTACGTGAGGTGGAACCGAAAATCATATCATCAACATAGATTTGAGTAATAAGAATGTGTTGATCTTCCCTTTTGATAAACAATGTTCGGTCCACACCGCCTCTCACAAACCTGTTTTTGAGAAGGAAGTTCGTGAGATGTTCACACCAAGCACGTGGTGCCTGTTTAAGACCATACAGTGCTTTCTTCAGTCGAAAGACATAGTCAGGCTTGTGTGTATCCTCAAACCCTTTCGGTTGTTCAACATAGACTTCCTCCTTTAGTTCGCCGTTGAGAAATGCCGCCTTCACATCCATCTGATATAGACTGATGTTGAGATGACATGCAATAGCAAGTAACAACTGAATGGATTCAATTCTTGCGACTGGGGAAAACATATCACCAAAATCCACCCCTTCAACTTGAGTATACCCTTGATCCACCAATCGTGCTTTGTTTCGTACAATTGTTCCCTTCTCATCAGATTTATTCTTGAAAATCCACTTTGTGCCGATAATATTTATGTTGGCAGGTCTGGGAACAAGGTACCAAACATCACTACGAACAAACTGATTTAGTTCTTCATGCATAGCATTTATCCAGAACTCATCAGTCAATGCTTCCTTAATATTTTTTGGTTCAAACTTGGAGACAAAATATGTTACGCCATCAATTGTAGAGCACACAGAGTACATACACATCATTTCTCTATAGTTGACCAGTTGTTTACGTCTGGTCTGAACACCATCCTCAACATTTCCTATGATTTGAGATAGCGGATGGTTTTTTCTAACCCTTCCTAGAGGTTCTCTGCGGGGAGTCATCTCTTGACCTTCATTTTGTTCGTCTTCTGATTCCTGTGGTATACTATTGTTTTCCTCAGCACTGCTGGATGTTGTGTTAGGTGGAGTAGTTTGAGCTTCAACGGGAGGTAGAACAGCTCCCCCTTGATATATGTCGTTTTCTGCTTCCACCTCCTTGTTCACATCACCTGCGTCATCAAAGACAACATTAACAGATTCTTGTATTGTCTTAATGCGAAGATTAAATACCCTATAAGCTACACTGTTTGTTGAGTACCCAAAAAATATACCTTTGTCACTTTTATCATCAAATTTTGTTAGATACTCACGATCATTTAGAATAAAACATACACACCCGAAAACACGAAAATGTTTTAAGTTAGGTTTTCTTCCCTTAAGTAACTCATACGGTGTTTTGAATGAGCCTGGTCGAATGTTAACTCGATTGTTGATGTAACACGCAGTGTTTACCGCCTCAGCCCAAAAATATTTCGCCATTTGTTTTGAACTCAGCATAACCCTTGCCATCTCAATCAAGGTCATATTCTTGCGTTCAACCACCCCATTCTGCTGTGGAGTCTTTGGTGCTGCAAACTCTTGGTACACTCATTTTGCGTCACAAAAGGTTGTAAATTGCGAGTTCTCAAACTCACGACCATGATCAGATCTTATGCGAGATATTCTAGCATCAAACATATTAGCTACACGGGCAAACACGTTTCTAAATACCTTCAATGTTTCAGATTTTTCACGTAAGAAATAGGTCCATGTGAATCTAGAAAAATCATCTACCACTACTAATACATACCGTTTACCACCAATGCTTTCAACTTCCATAGGTCCTACAAGATCCATATGTAGAAGCTCAAAACATCGGTTGGTCCCAAAGTGTTGTTCATAGTGTTGTAAAGCAGGATGTGAAGCATGTAATTGTTTTCCTCGTTGACAGTCTCCACACACGATCTGATCTTCCTTCCCAAGTTTGGGTAGACCTCGCACGGAATCCATCTTGATTAACCTGCCAAGATTTCGAAAGTTAGTATAACCTAATCTTTTATGCCAGAGTATAGCATCATCAACTTGAGCCTTGTTGCACTTTAGATTATCAGTCATGTAACAATTATCTGATGATCTTTGACCTGTCATGATACACAAGTTTCTGTTATTGTAAACTTCACATGCATCTTTAGTGAATTTTACAAGCATGTTACCATCACATAGTTGACTTATGCTAATCAAATTTGCCATAAGTCCTTGCACATGATAGACATTTGTTAAAGCAGGCAAACCAGGAACATTAAGTGTACATTTCCCTATGATTTTACCTTTTGAACCTCCACCGAAGGAAACATTTCCTCCATCATAAGTCTCATAGTTGGAAAGGAATGTTTTGTTACCTGTCATGTGACGTGAACATCCGCTGTCAAAGTACCAAGAACCTGAAATGTTAGTTTTCAATGCTGTATACACAACATTACATGTTAGATCGGCTTTCTTTACCCATACCATTTTGGGTTGCTGTGGCAGCACAGAATATGACTTGTCATCCCTTTTCTTTTGATAACAAAAAGGTTTTATGTGGCCTGGTTTGAAACAGTAATGACACACATATTTCCTTCTACGTCTCTTACTCTTTCTCTTACCTTTCTTACCTTTTTCTGCTTGAGAGGTGTTTTGCTTTGTCTGTGTTGGTGGGTTTGTGAGCACAACATCTGCTTTGGTATTGGATGTTTCTCCTGCCGATGTGGACCCACGACAGAACACAGTTGGTGCAGCATATCCGAGGCCCCTTTTGCTTGGGTTTGCGCTGTCCATGATCTCTTGAAGTGAATAAGTCCCAGTATTCCATTTTTGAATGGTCAGTTGTGCCTCTTCAAGTTGGGATTTTACTTTGGTGAGCTCTATGTCACGTTGTGTGATCAACACCTCCTGTTTTGCTTGAACTTCTTTGAGTCGTGTTATCTCAGCTGTTGCGGTCAGCAGATCTCGTGCTTGATGTTTCCATTTTCCCAACAGCTCATCATACAACCTTTTTAAACCTTGGATTATCGAGAAGGCATTGTCATCACATTCTTCACCATATGTGGGATCTATGTCATCCTCAACACTTCCTGCACCATCAACAGAGGCATTTAAACAAAACAATGTAGAGTAATAGTTAGAGTCATACCTTTCTGAGAAGGTGTCAGCATCTGCGTTTTGTCCTGAGGGGGCATTGTTACATGCAGTGCTACGCTCTCAAACAATTTCTCATCAACATCTTCAAAGAACTCATGCTCATCATCATTCCAGGATACCCAATAGGATTTACCCATTTTTCGAAGTGTGTTGGCACACTGATTTGTAAAGTGTCCAAAATCTCTACATTCATGGCATTGTACGCTGTCGAGTTTAGAGGAACTGAATTTGAATACTTCGTTGTGAGAAGTGTTCCTAACAAGGGGTCTTCTCTAATTGTTGTCGTTCTTTGGGGGTTCATAGTACTCCAGACGTGGTACATCTCGCCCCTTGGATCTTTCTTTGGTCTTGTCATGATTGAATCCTCTCACCATACGATTAAATTTCCTGGTAATCATGGCGACATCGTCTCCTTCATGGATCTCTTCCACTTCTTCGGATTCACTAGAGTCCATTAAGTCCATTAGCTTGCTGCACGAAGGTGACGATTGTGAGCCCGCAGTGAGAGCCATTGTCTTCTTCTTGGTGAAAGTGCCTCTAGCCTCTAAATTCATCTCATAGGTTTTGAAGGAGTTCATGAGGTCTGTGAATTGAAGTGCGTTCACACATTGTGCTGTTTCAATGGCTGTTACCTTCATATCAAACCTAGGTGGCAACGTGCGAAGTGCTTTGGAGACAAGAACTTTGTTGCTCAGTGGGTCTCCTAGATCTTGACACTCGTTTGAAATGTCAAGAATCCTTTTCATGTAGCTAGAGATATCTTCATCTTCCTCCATCTTCATATTCTCGAATTGAGAGGCGGCAATACGTAGACGTGACTGTTTGACGCTGTTGTCACCCTCACAGTGCCTTTGGAGAATATCCCAAGCATCTTTCGCACGCATACAGTTCTTAATTAGTTTGAACATGTTTGTGTCGACTGCTGAGATTATAGCATTCAGTGCTCGATCATCAAATGTGGCAGCCTCAATTTGATCACGTGACCAGGAGCTTTGTGGTATTGGTACTACATCACCGTCTGCGTCAGTTTGTTTTGGTGGTGACCAGGAGCTTTGTGGTATTGGTACTACATCACTGTCTAGAGACTTAATGTAAGAGCGAGTACGTGTCTTCCAATAAGAGTAATTCGAGCCATCCAAGATTGGAGGTCAAAATGCTCCAGTACTATTTGGATCCATCGTCTCGTTAGAGTCGTGATACGGTCAGGAACACACTCAGTGTGTCGAGTGATGGCTCTGATACCACTTGAAAGTGTATCAACTACTCTAAGTCAAAATTTGCGGAAGCTAAAGTAGAAGACACGAGATAATTTTTGCGTAGGTTATCAATTAATAACCTACACGGAAACCTTACAGCCAAAAAGAATAATCAAAACAAGTGTTGTGCTATTACAATGTTTAGCACCACAATAACATCAACACTAATACTAAAATACTAAATGTATGTTCTTACGAGCTAAGAGCATACAGAATCAAAACTACGAAATTAATCTGCAAAAGTACATCCATCTAATGAATGAATATCACGAGTACTTATAGATAGACTATACTGGTTTGGATCCAAAAATGTAGCAACTATACGGCCCATGTCTCCACAATTCTTCGCAGTTTGTTGTGCTCCGCAAATCCGCCTGGAATTGTGGAACTACTTCAGTCAGTTATTGACTCCGAGATTTGTGGAACAAAATTCCTCTTCAGCATAAGATTCTCAACCGCCTTAGCGAGACTCGGTCTTCTCCCTAGTTTTCATAACCTCCAAGTCTTCGCGTGTCTTTCAAGAGACGCCAAGTCAGCTTTCCACGTGGCTGTGGGCCTGGACGCTGAGTCATCGCCAAATCAGCTTTCCACGTGGCTGTGGATTTGGATGTTGAGGTCAACAACAACATTCCTGTGAAGAAACACAAAAACACACATGTTAGGTCAACATTCCAAATAACACCAGACTTAAAAATACCTAACAAATATCAATTTCTTCATCTTCTGGTGGATTTCAGATTAGAATGTCTTCTACTAATATACTTCATGAGCTTATAGTAGTCATCTATTTGTGAACTTGTTCTTCACCCGTTTCTCTATATTCAAGAATAGATTCATCAAAAAAAATATGAGGTGTTACCTCCACAATATGAGTTTTCTTATTGTAAACCCTACAATCTTTGATAACATCAGAATATCCTAAAAATATTACAGGGTCAGCTTTGCTATCAAAGGTTTTCAAATGAGATTTCTCATTATTGTGAATGTAACACGTACAAACAAAAGTACGAAAATACTTAATCCTAAGTTTTCGGTTGTTGCAGATCTCATATGGAGTCTTTCCATGTCTGGGTGTGATAACCGATCTTTTCTAAGTGTAACACGCTGTGTTGATTGCCTCTACCCAAAACTTCATTGGCAGGTTAGTCACTTTTAGCATTGTACGTGTTGCTTCCTTCAACAATATGTTCCGCCTTTCCACTACTCTATTATGTTGTGTTGTTCTTGTGGCTGATGTTTGATTAGTAATGCTCATCTAGTTGCAGTATGTTTCAATCTTCTGATTAAGAAACTCAATACCACGATCTGTTCTGATAGACATGATGGTGGTCTCCTTTTGTCGAGTGATCTTGTTGAAAAAATCAGGTAGCTTCTCCAACGTTTCTTTTTTCTTAAACAAGAAGATAACCTAAGTGAATTTGGAATAATCATCAATAATAACTAATGTATACTTTCTACCATTAATACTTAATGGCGTTACTGGGCCAATTAAATCTAGATGTAGAAGTTCTAGTATTCTGTTTGATGAGTGAGCTGCTTTACTAGGGAAAGATGAATTGGTCTGTTTTCCATCTTGGCAAGCTTCACAAATATGATCTTTATCATACACTTGGTCTGGTAATCCTTCGACTAGCTTTTCTCTTGCAATCTTGTTGATAGATTTGAAGTTTAGATGTCTAAGTCGCTTGTGCCATAACAAGCTCGTCTCTGAGATTGTTTTAGTGACTAAACAAGTCTCGATCCGGTTTGTTCATTGCACAATATATAACATGTCCTGCAATTTACCGGTAAGAAGAGTTTCATCTCCTTCCTGATTCTTCACATAACAGTTGTTAGTGTTGGTCCCAAACGAGCAAGGTTAGATGTATGTGGGAGGGGGGGGGGGATTGCTCAAGTTGACAAACCAGGTTCACTACTAGGTTTACTAGTGATCTGTCCAGACAAAGTCTCTCTCGTGAATTATACAAAGCAGATAGCAAGAGTGATCTTGTTATCTATCAAAGTGTAGCGTGCGGAATATGGTGGATTTAATATATTGCTCTTTATTAGAAAACCTTTGTAAACATTTAGCCAAATATATTAGAGATTGATTCAATTGATACAAGTTTGAATGCAAGTGCTGGGTTAGTGAATAAAAAACTAAAAATAAATACTTAAAGTAAAGAACACGGTTGTTTTTACGTGGTTCGGGAAACCCCTTACGTCCATAGTCCAATCAAACTAGATTGGATATCCACTACTAGTATACTCTCTTCTTTATACTCGCTGAGAACGATCCACAAGTTCAAGTCAAAACTAGAATGAAACTTATGCACGAATATGGTCGTGTCCCTTACAACTTGCAGATAAATCTGCTACAAATACCTTCACGTTAATCCACTAGAAAACTACTAGCTATCGAAGATATCCCTCTCCTTCTTATCGATAAGACATATTTGAATCGAGATTGGTGTGATTTCGATCACGAACTGCTTTGAACAGTTTCTGGAATATAGAAATCTTCTCGTTGAATGCTTCAATGGTTGAGTAGATTTCTGGGCAGAGTTTCAGCAATGTAAGTATGAGCGTATGATCGTTCCTTAACTCTCTCCAGATGTTGTTCGCAACATTTATAGGTCCAGACCGTTGGGGTTGATTGGCGTGCAATTAATGTTGATTGTCAATCAAAGATGTGAATCCCTGATTTGATCCTCTTGCCTTGTAAGAGGTTAACTGAATCTCCTTAATTATGGAAAACAAATAGCTGATTAATATTTTACCTTCTTTAAGCTTCGATTAATTCATCTACTTTATTTGATAAGTCAGATGACATGGCACAAAGGATGGGAATCTCTCTAAGTACATTGGGTGACGCATCGTATACCCAGATGACTTTGAGAAATATCATATGATTATGTAAAGATCAGATGACTCATTGTATATCTGAAGTTTACATAATCTCCATCTAAGTCATCTGTAAGGGACAGGTTCACTCTTCCAAACTGGTCTGGTCATGTCAGATCAGGTTCACTTCCAGTGAGGTGGTCTGCTCCAAACTTGTTCCAAAAGTTGATAACAATAGTTGGGTGGAAGCAGGTTTGGTCCAGGTTGAGTGACCTTCATCGGGTTGTCTGTTTGCTTCAGGTGAGTTGGTCTGCTTTCCAAGAGCAGAAGACTATCTATAACATATAACTTCATATAAGACAGAATACTTAAAAGTATTTGAGTCATTTACATGGTTGTCATCAGCTAACCTGGTCTAACTAAATAACATGCTTGCTCTCTATTAGGTTCACTTATAAATAAAGTGATCTCTATGTTACATTTTGAACAGGCTAATCTATCAAGCAAGATAAATAAATAAATCTAAGTGTGTTTCAAGAGAATATCATCAAAACTAAATATTGTGAGGGTTCCCAACAGTTAGCATCAAAGATAATTTGATTACCATTAGAACAAATTTGACTAACAGAGAATAAGTTATGACTAAGACCTTCAACGTAAGAAACATTAGTAATAGTGGTCTTGCCAATTTTAACATTACCATATCCTCTGGTATAACCTTTTGAGTTACAACCAAAGGTTACATGTGGACCTGGTCTTTTGATATAATCAGATAGCAGGTTCTTGTCGCATGTCATGTGCTTTGAGCATCCGCTATCAATTATCCAGACTGAACCTCTTGCTACTTGACTCCTTCTTGAAGTTCTTCCATCCTGCAATTACAAGGACTTAGCAACCCTTTCAATGATTGGGTGTTTGGTTAGTAGCAAATGTTCCTTTTGGAACCCAAATCAGTTTAGTATTAGGAACACAGATATAACACATGATCTGTCTCCCTGAGTCATTTGTTCTTGAGATGGCTTTGTAGACAGATGGATGATTCATCTCTATGTTGTCCATGTTATCCTTATGCTTTCTTGTTGATGGTGTTCTGGTAGGAACCTTAGCTTCTCCTAATTATGTCTGGTAATAGAATAGGACGGCTTGCTCTGACCAAGACTCTACTTTTTGCTCTATCTGTGGAGCATATGAATTTCCTTGAATGTAGATAGACCAAAAGAGAGAATGAAGGGATAGGAATACGAATTATAGTACCATTGGAAAAAGGGGCACCTGTGGGAACATCTCTACTGACGAACCATTTCAATAGTACGGGTGTTTTCGTGCCACGAGGCACGACCATGGAAGTAATTAAAAAGAAAAAGTTATGTAGTTGGACCATTTTGGTTCCTATCTGTTCTGACATAGTGAGCAGTTTTGCCTTTGATTTGATAATATCGGTTGTTCCCTGCTTTCACCATCATCTTCTGGGGTTGATTTTTCCCATTTTGTAGATTGAAAACTTGATCTGGTATCTTTTATCTCTCAACTACAAACTTTGTTAATTTTGATTCTCCGGTATAGCCTAATCTACTCGTCGATCTGGCTTTATTATGCATTTCCACGATCATGTCGGCTCGTTCATTACTCTTGTTGATTATGCTCATGTTCTCTCTTGTCTTTTGCAGTTTAGCTTCAACTACTTCTTTTCTGGTTATCAAGTCTTTGACCTTTGAGTTTAGTGAGTAGATCTCCTCATCTCTTACTTTAATCTGTTCTTGGAGATCATTCACTTTAGTAGAGAACCTTGTGTTGTCTTCACTTAGTGTCTTTACTGACTCATTCAGCTTGCCATTCTCCTTGATGACATCTTGAAATAGCTTCTTCAGACTTTTGTAACTCTTGAGCATTTCATTGATCTCTTCCCGAGAGACTTCAGCTTCATCTTCATCACAAGAATCACATATAGGTTTGTGACATAGAAACATGTGAATTTACCACATTCTGGTCGAGGCCATTGTCTATTCTGATGTAGCATTCATCTCAATCTTCTTCTTGTATATGTGCAAAGAATGCTTCATCGTTCTCTGATGAGTTGTTTGAGAAATGACTTAATCTGCTTGAATCTTCTTCAGCTAGCATAGCTTTGCGTTCAGCTTTGAGTTTACGATCTCTTTTTTTCTCTTAGTTCATCTCTCTAACTTTTGGATAGATCAGGGCAGTCTGTCTTGAAGTGATCTGTTCTGCCACAACCATAACAGGTATAGTCAGTAGAATTAGCAGATTTATTAGAACTCTTTACCTTAGGTTTACTCTCATATCGATCTTGGTCTCTACTCTTCTGATAACGATTTTTCTTGTTATCATTATAGAATCTTCGATATTTTTTAGATCTGGTCTCCAGTTTCTCTAGTATCTTTGTAATCATAGCAATATTCCTTGAGAAGTTTGTCACTTGTACTTTCATCTTATGCTACAGGTGCAACTGGTTCTTCTGTTGTGATCTTCGCTTTGAAAGATGCCTCATTTTCTTTCTTGGAGCTGTTTTCTCCCTTCTTGCTAGATGAGTAGTTTGATCCATGTATTCTCTTCATATCATACTCATGACCAGCTAAATGATCAAATAAATCTTCAGTTGTGAGAATGTTGAAGTCCGTTCTTAGTGATTGCATAGCTGCGTAGATTTCCCAGCTAGGTGGTAGTGCTCTGATGACTTTTAGATTCTTCTCTCTCTGAGTATATTTGTCCTTCTTGAAAGCAGATACCTCTAGTGGGATTTCAATAAACCCAATCCTCATTTGATCAATGGATTCTCCAGGTCGCATCTTGAATTCATCAAATTTGTTGCAGGCTATTGAAAGTTTATTTTCAATCATGGCTTCTGACCTAAGACTGAGTTCACGAAGTGCTTCCCACATTTTTTTAGTTGTATCCAAATCTTGAATTTTAGCTAGATGAACCCCTTTGACTGTGCTGGAAATGATTCATTTAGCAAAATCATCGAGATTAGCTTCACGTCGTTCTTCAGCAGTATATTTTCTGGGATCTTTAAATATATGCTCTGTTACAACTCCAGAGTCACCTATACGAGTATTTTCTTCATATGGACTTTGAAAACTCAAATCTAAGATAAGTTCTAACGGGTTTATCTTTAGAATTATGGTGATTTCTCTATAATTTAGAACACTCAAGAATTATGGTTTCGCATCATCAAAACATATAAATAATGATTTTCACAATCATCAAAAAGGTTCCCAACACAAGCCCTAATCACAGAAGATTCCATAGTGACAGATAATATGCTTGTGAATGAAAATAGGTTTTCCTACATCTATTCAAGTTGACCACGCAGGTGTTAACTGAATATATTAGGAGTTGATTAAATCAATGCAAGTTAGTGAGCGACTGCAGGGATAGTGAATAAAACAACTGAAAAGATAAATACGTAAAGAACACAGTTATTTTTACGTGGTTCGGAAAACCCCCTACGTCCACGGTCTAATCAAAAGTAGATTGAATATTCACTATTAGGATAAACTCGTTTCTTTAAACTAGTTGAGGATGAGTCACAAGTTCTAGTCAAAACTAGAAAGAAACTTGTGCACGAATAGGGTTGTGTCCCTTACAACTTGCAGATAAATCTGCTACAGATACCTTCACGTTAATCCACTTAGAACACTACTAAGCTAGAGAATATATCAACTATCATTCTTCTCGATAAGATATACTTGAATCGAGGTTGGTGTGATTGTAATCACGAACGGCTTTGAACAATTACTGGAATTGAGAAATCTCCTCGTTGAATGCTTCAATGATTGAGTAGATTTCTAGGCAGAGTTTCAGTTTTGTAAGATTGCGCGTATGTTCGTGTATAATTTCCCTCCATATGTTTTTCGAAGCATTTATAAGCTCATAATTTGAATTCTAATTATTGGGTTGATTGGCGAGAATTTAAATGCTGATTGTCAATCAAAGATTTGAATCTTTGATTTGATCCTCTTGCCTTGTAAAGAAAGATTGACGAGATCTCTTGATTATGGAAAGCAGATAGCTGATTGATCTATTTCCTTCTCTAAGATCTGATTGATTTTTATTCCTTCTTTGAGAAATCTGGTGACATGGCACAAAGGATATGATTTTCTCTAAGTACATTGGGTGACGCATTCTATACCTAGATGACTTCGAGAAATATCATATGACTATGTAAAACTTCAGATGACGCATTGTATAATTGAGGATTACATAATTTCCAATTAAGTGATCTGTAAGGGACAGGTTCACTCTTCAAGCTGGTCTAGTCAGGTCAGATCAGGTTTACTACCAGCGAGGTGGTCTGGTCCAGGTTTGCTCCTTATGAAGTTTAGAACAGCTGGGTGTGGAACAGGTTTGGTCCAGGTTGAGTGACCTTCATCAGGTTGTCTGCTTGCATCAGGTTCACTGGTCCGCTTTCAAGAACAGAAGACTATCTAAACTAGATGAGTTCCTATAGGACGGAACACTTAATGTATTTGAGTCATTTATATTTTAAGTCATCAGCTAACCTGGTCCAAAACAAAATCCTATCAGGTTCACTTATGAAGAAAGTGATGTCTCTGTTACACTTTGAGCAGATTGGGTCTAACACGCAAGACAATAAAATAAATTTAAGTGTGTTTCGAAAGAACATCATCAAAACAAAATTTTGTGAGAGTTCCCAACACAATCTACTGTCAGGAGTATTTGGAATCACCCCTACTTTAACCAAGTTTTGATTCACCAATGTTGCTATCTGTAGAGCCAATGCCTCCGGGATTTCACCCTTCGGAGTACTCATCTCTGGATGAGGGCTCTGTATGTGATCTCCTGATGGATTAGTTATCTTTCTTTAGGGTCTGCCGAAAGACATTTTAGATGCATCAGCAATCTTTAAAAAGCTTCCAGCAACTAAGTATTTAAAGTTGCACATCCCTTGAAATCAACCATGAGTATCATTTTTCATTAGGTCTGCAAATCATGCATGGGGTTGTCAGGACTTCCGTTAAGAATTGCAGACCCCTGCCTAGTGGCGATAGATCTTATGTGGTCTGACCCCATCAACGTTGTTGCGCAAAGATATCATAGCCTTCGGCTTTTACCCTTTCAAGCAAAAAATAAAGACCATGAAAACTCTGAGCGAATAAAAACAAAATAATAAGTTTTTAATTATTGGGCTTCATCATCATAATTTAACAGTGGTGTGGCTTCATTGCCATGATTTTTATTACTTCATCGTCATGATTTTAATATCTGGCTTCATCGCCATGATATAATCACTCCTTGGCTTCATCATCGTGATTTAACTCAATTTTCAAAGCTTATGTTCTTACGATCTCAGCCAAGGAAATAAGACATCGAGAAGAGGGAATTTGCATCCTCTTCTTGGCCAAGTTTCCCACAGACGACGACATTTGTTGGATTATGAAATAATCCACAACAAATAATAGAAAAAAGAGTATGAAGGCTCCAAGAAGTATGAAGTTCATACCTTAGAAATAATGCTCGAACGTTGTCGCGATCAACTGTGTCTCAATTCTGCTAGCAAATCCTGCAAAACAAGACCGGAGAATGGTTGGAGTTCTTCGGGGAGAGTATCCAACGCTCAAATCATCTCGTAGTAGACTAGAGAGAGTTTTGTGCAATGAGTGCATGTAAATATATGAGGGAAAAAATTAGAGTAGCTAACCTTAAAAATGAAAATGAATGTGGTATATATAGTGTGAGATATAAAGGGTAAAATGGTAACATTACCAAGTAACAACATTTGATTCATAGTACAAGTTGTTAAATCCTCTCCAATAATACAAAGCTACGTCAGCAACGGGACCACCTGGTTGTTATAATCCTTCTTGTACGATTGTCAGTCTTGAAGGGTATATATGAGACAAAGTCTGACACGTATCAGACTTACTAGTCATGTAATCCACGTTTCAACTTTAACAGGCCCGCATACCCGAACTGAACTTGGATCAACTCACCGGGGCTATGCCCATCATATTAGTAAACCCAATAAGAGGTGACTGAGTCCTGCTCTCCAGAACTTATTAGCTCTGCCAAGACAAACCATTTATTGATATACGAGCTATACCTCAAATAAATTTAACAATCCACCATTTTAGTCAACAGAGCTTGTGTGAGCGGATCCTTTAATGATTTGATCATTGAATAGCTTACAATATAAGCTATGCTCATATTAAGGCATATCACTTTCATTTGATCTTAATACAAAAAGAAGCTTGTCAGGATCATTTGATCTAAACGTTTTCTCGATTTGTAGTTGCAGACATATTATCTTTCTTCATTTCGATTTCAAGATTAATGAATTGAGTAAGATGCAATACAAGTAATTCCATGTAACAAGATTTTATAGAACATTAATGATTAAAAGAAAAGGAATTTGACAAAAAGAGAACATGCAACACTAGATGTACACAGTTGGTAATAGGGAATCTCATTTGAGAAGACACAATGATCAAATTCAAATGAGTGAGGGGCATCTACAATTAAATCTTGTTAATTTTTTTCACGTCGAAATTAGAAAAGGAGGGTAGAAAAACAAAATATAAAACCGATGTTTCTTTTCGTATTTATTTTTATGCTTTTTGTTTGGTTCTGATTTATTCGGATCCACTTTAGGAAGATCGGATCCGATTGCACCTTATTTCGCTATTTAATTTTGAAAGTGTATCAACTACTCTAAGTCAATGTTGCGGAAGCTAAATAAGAAAACACGAGATAATTTTTGCGTAGGTTGTGTTAACGAACAACCTACACGGCAGCCTTACGGCCAAAAAGAATAATCAAAATAAGTGTTGTGTTGCTACAATGTTTAGCACCACACGACATCAACACTTCTTACAAAAACACTAAATGTATGATCTTAAAAGACTAAGGACCATACACACTAAACTACGAATTTAATTTGCAAAAGTATATCTCTAACTGAAAACTATAACAAGTATTTATAGAGATAGTTCATGGGCTTGATTTCCATAATCTTTGTAACTGCCGGCCCATGCATTCCCCAATTTTCTCAACTATTGTCGTGCTCCGCAAGATGCTCTTGGGAATGTGGAAACTGCTTCAGACCGTTGTTGACTCCGATATTTATGGAAACAGATTTCCACTTGGCGCAAAGATCTCAACCGCTTATCATGACTTGGTCTTCTCCAGTCTTCGTGCATTCTTCAAGCATACCAAGTCAAACTTCCACGTGCATCCACGAGGCTGCTGAGTCATCATCAACTGTTGAGCTTAACAGCCAAGTCAACAACCATCCTGTGAAGAACACAAAAACACACATGTTAGGTTCAACATAATAGACAACAATATAAAATACCTAACAAACTACCCTTGTTTTTGTGCCTTCTTCACAACACCCTTTAGTTCGTCAAGAGCTCCCCTTGAACGCTTATGCCTGCAAAACATTTTGCAACACAAAACAGCAATATAGGCAATACAGCAAAACAGTGTTCAATACAAACAGCAATACAGGCAATATAGTAGTATTCATAACATATAGCACCATTCAACATACATCAAAAAAATGGGAAACTGTCATCATCCACCAACCATACGAAAACAAAAACTGTCATCAAAAAATTGTTAATGTTTTACGACCACATAAGTCTCCTCACAATCTCTTGTTGGGATCATCAGCTGCTTCTTCTTCTTCACCGCCATCCTCCTCCTCATCGTCTGCACCTTCTGCTGCTGCTGCTGAGGTGTCAGCATTGTCTCCCCCTTGTTGTGAGAGAAGGCAAGCTTGAAGGGATGGCACGAGCCCAGCCAGGGTGGTCAAAGCACCAATTAACTGCAAGACAGTCTGTGGTGGCAGCTGAACCCCAGAGGAGGTAGGAGCATCCGGATTGCACCATGGAAGTCGGCGACCTTGCTCTTGCTGAAAAGAGAAGGATGAATGGTATACACTGGAACTGGGTCTGCACCATGACTCCGGGTGACGGATGTGAACCCTTGATGCGCCAGTACCCTGCATATAAGAGACGGAAACGGCAGAGAAGAGATTTGAACTTTAGTGGAGAGAGCAGCAAGCTGGTCAAATATGATCCGTCCCAAGTTGTAGGGTTTGTTAAGCCCCACAAGATAGAGTAGGACGTCATGCTGTTGAGTAACTACAGTGGAATTTGAGGAAGCTATCCAATTGTAGGTCAAGATTCGGTGAAGGACCGAATAAAGGTGGGACAGCCACGAAGTCCTCATGGGCTGGACCCACTTGGACCTTTTTCCACCTGTAATCACTTTGGCAATAGCATCAAGGTCAGGAGCAGCTTCACTCTCAACACTAGGCAATCCAAGGGCGGCATTGATGGAATCCGCCGAGAAATCAAAGATGGAGTTGTATAGATAAACTTTCCCAAAACATTCAGACGAACGATCACCAAAAAAGCCATGAAGATTACAGTAGAAATGACGGACTACAGATTTAACAAATGGAGGGAGATCGAAAACTGTACCCAACAATCCTCGTGATCGAAAAAAGGAGAGGAGATTGTTGTCATCAAAGCTGGATTCTTCGGTAGTGCGCTCACACATACACGGCAGGTTCCGGATACGCTTCCACTTAACAGCGGCCGCTGTATTGTAGAACTCGAGGCTAAGGGCTTTCTCAACATCCAGTGGGAGGTCGGCGTCATCAGAAGTTGCAGGGACCTTCGGAGTGCCCTTGGCCGTGTTTCCCGCAGAAGAAGATGGTTCAATCTTGACAGTGGGAGTACTAAGACGAGGACGCTTAGGAGCCGATGAGACTTCATCCTCACTGTCGTCAGGAACGATAACAGTGGGGGCTGGATTCTTGGATTTTCTTGAGATGGTGGTGTGAGTGGAACCCCGAGTAGCAGGTTTTTTGATCAGAGGAACACACGGTGGAGATGGAGATTCAGACGGAGGACTAACAGGAACAGGCTCTACCAGAGCAACAGTGGTAACAAGAGGAGTAGACTGTTTTAGCACAGCGACGGTAGGTGGCTCAGTCGCTGGTGAAACTGGGGCAGTGACAGGTTCTTCAAACGGCGGTGGTGTATGAGAAACAGGAACAGCCGGAGTCTCTACCACGAGAGCCGGTGCGGGAACCACTGGACTGGGTGTAGTCTCGCCTGCAATTAGCGCGGGTACAGGCGATTGAAGGGCTTGAAGTATATTAGGGTTTGCGGCAAAAAGAGCCTGAAGTAACGCAGCGACATCGGGTGTTGAAGGAGTAGCCATGGTAGGAGGAGAGTGAAGATTCTGAAGAAAGACAAAGTCAAAGGGTTTCGGATGGGGACAAGTGAAGACGGTTGCTTTGTTTTATCTAAACTTCAAGAAATCGTATCGCCCTAGGAAGACGTGCGGATTTGAAGAGGGAGAGAGAACAAAAGTAGGTCTAGGGTTTTGTGTGACAGCTGACAGCTAGGCAGAGAAACCCTAAGAACACGCCATTCAACAGTTATAACCCACTACCAAAAAAGAAATGAAGTACACAAGGAATTTGCACATAGAGTGCGTGTTGCAGATCACACATGTTGCTGAAAACATTTTGAAAAAATAGTTTTGAAAGGCAGCAGTCTAACTTGCTCTGATGTGTCAACATTTGTTGCAACATCCACCCGGCTTATATAGAGAAAATATGTGCAGAACTACAAGAATTCAAGGGTTAGTGAGTGTAGAGTGCATCGTCGCAGCGAACGCCGTGCCCCTAACCTTTTACCCTTGAAAGCAGTCGCAGTTACAATCCTTTTGTAAGGTAGCATCGTCGTAGCGAGCGTCGTGCCCCCCAAACTACTTGGATTGTTTTACCACACAGTTACATACAAAATATATAGATAAATGCCAAGTTTCAGAATATAGAATATGTTGACTAAAATATGCCAGCAAGTCAGACAAGACAAAATAAGCTACACCCTTGATATAGAAGACAGAATATGGACAAGAGGGTGTAGCTCAACACATATTTTAATGAAAAAAGCAAAGACCAAGAGATTTCCATAAAAATACAAATCTCTCATGATCTAAGGGTTTTGTAAAGATGTCAGCAACTTGGTTCTCTGTTTTCACATACTCAAGTTTGATTACCTCGTGTTCCACTAACTCTCTAATGAAATGGTGTCTTATGTCAATGTGCTTTGTTCTTGAGTGCTGAACAGGATTTTTGGAAATTTTTATAGCACTCATGTTGTCACAGTACACAACTAGGTCATTGTTGTCTAAGCCATAATCACTAAGCATTTGTTTAAGCCACAACAGTTGTGTGCAACAGCTACCAGCGGCGACATACTCAGACTCAGCAGTGGATAAGGAAACACAATTTTGCTTGCGGCTGTGCCATGACACAATGTTGTTTCCTAGATAAAAACATCCTCCACTCGTACTTTTCCGATCTTCAACATCTCCAGCCCAATCCGAATCACTAAAACCTATCAAGCTCATATTCATGTGTTTAGAAAATAATATGCCTAGGTCTATAGTTCCAGCAACATACCTGATGATTCGTTTAACAGCTTTGAGATGAGAGGCTTTAGGTTTAGCTTGATACCTGGCACAAACACATACGCTAAACATCAAATCTGGACGAGTGGCTGTTAGGTACAACAGGCTCCCTATCATTGATCTGTAGAGTGTTGGGTCAACATCCTCTCCAGCATCATCTTTAGTTAGCTTTTCTGTAGAGCCCATAGGAGTCTTCATGTGCTTCGTACCTTCTAGATTAAATCTCTTTATCATCTTCTTGGCGTATTTGCTTTGAGAGATAAAGATGCCATCTTGTCCTTGCTTAACTTGTAGTCCAAGAAAGTATGTGAGCTCGCCCACCATGCTCATCTCAAATTTAGTAGACATTGCACCTGAAAAATCAGTTAACATGTTACGGGATGTGGAACCAACAATCATATCATCAACATAAATTTGAGTAATAAGGATGTGTTGGTCTTCCCTTTTGATAAACAATGTCCGGTCAGCAGCACCTCTCACGAATCCGTACGTGAGAAGGAAATGTGTGAGATATTCATACCAAGCTCGTGGTGCTTGTTTGAGCCCATATAGTGCTTTCTTCAATCGGAAAACATGGTCTGGTTTGTGAGGATCCTCAAAACCTTTCGGTTGTTCCACGTAAACTTCCTCCTTTAACTCACCATTAAGGAATGATGCCTTCACATCCATCTAGTACAGATTGATGTTGAGGTAACATGCGACTGCAAGCAACAATCAAATGGATTCGAGTCGTGCTACTGGTGCAAATGTGTCATCAAAGTCGACTCCTTCGAGTTGGGTGTACCCTTGAGCTACTAATCGTGCTTTGTTACGCACAACAGTCCCTTTCTCATCAGACTTGTTTTTGAAAATCCATTTTGTGCCAATAACATTTTTGTTGACCGGCCTGGGAACAAGATACCAAACATCACTGCGCACAAATTGATTTAGTTCTTCATGCATAGAATTTATCCAGAACTCATCAGTTAGTGCTTCCTTGACATTTTTTTGCTCGAACTTGGAGACGAAACAGGTTATGCCTTCAACTGTAGAGCACATGGAGTACAAGCACGCCATTTCTTTATAGTTGATTGGCTGTTTTTGTCGAGTCTGAACACCATCCCCAATGTTTCCAATAACTTGAGTTAGTGGATGGTACTCTTTCACTCGTCCTGAAGGTTCCATGCGAGGAGTGATCTCTTGAGGCTGATCTAGTTGTTCTTCTGGTTCCTGTTGTGTGGTGTTGACCTCCACAGTAGTGCCAATTTCTGTGCTAGGTGTGCCACCAGGTGTGCCAGCTTCTGTGTTAGGTGGAACAGTTTGCGTCTCAACGGGAGGTGTAACAACTCCCCCTTGATATATGTCATATTCTGCTCCCACTTCTTTGTTCCCATCACCTGCATCATCGAAGACAACATTAACAGATTCTTGTATTGTCTTGATGCGTAGATTAAAAACCCTATAAGCTACACTGTTTGTTGAGTATCCAACAAATACACCTTTGTCGCTTTTATCATCAAATTTTGTTAGATACTCTCGATCATTTAAGATAAAACAAACACACCCAAAAACACGAAGATGGTTTAGGTTAGGTTTTCTCCTTTTCAGTAGCTCATATGGTGTTTTGAATGACCCTGGTCGAATGTTGACTCGGTTATTGATGTAACAGGCTGTGTTTACTGCTTCAGCCCAAAAATATTTCGTCATTTGACTTGAGCTCAACATTACCCTATCCATTTCAATCAAGGTTCTATTCTTGCGTTCGACCACGCCATTTTGTTGTGGTGTCTTTGGAGCTGCAAACTCTTGGTACACTCCTTTTTCATCACAAAAGGTTGTAAATTTTGAGTTTTCAAACTCACGACCATGATCTGACCTTATGCGAGATATTCTAGCATCATACATATTAGTAACACGAGAAAACATATTTTTGAATACCTCAAATATTTCAGATTTTTCTCGTAAAAAATAGGTCCATGTAAACCTAGAAAAATCGTCTACCACAACAAGCATATACCTTTTACCACCAATGCTTTCAACTTACATGGGTCCTACAAGATCCATATGTAGAAGTTCAAAACATCTGTTGGTCCCAAAGTGTTGTTCACTGTGTTGTAAAGCAAGATGTGAGGCATGTAATTGTTTTCCTCGTTGACAGTCTCCACATACGATCTGGTCTGCATTCCCAAGTTTGGGTAAGCCTCGCACAGCATCCATCTTGATTAACCTGCCAAGATTTTGAAAGTTAGTATAACCTAATCTTTTATGCCAGAGAATGACATCATCAACTTGAGCCTTGTTGCATTTCACATGATCAGTCATGTAACAATTGTCTGATGACCTTTGACCTGTCATGATACACACGTTCTTGTTGTTGTAAACTTCACATGCATCTTTAGTGAATTTTACAAGCATGTTGTCATCACACAGTTGACTTATACTAATCAGATTTGCCATAAGTCCTTGCACATAAAAAACATTTGTTAAAGCAGGCAAACCAGGAACATTAAGTGTACATTTCCCTAAAATTTTACCTTTTGAGCCTCCACCGAAAGAAACATTTCCTCCATCATATGTCTCATAATTGGAAAGAAATGTTTTGTTACCTGTCATGTGACGTGAACATCCGCTGTCAAAATACCAGGAACCTGAAATGTCAGTTTTTAATGCTGTGTACACAACATTACATGTTAAATCATTTTTCTTGACCCACACCATTTTGGGTTGCTTTGGTAGTACACCTTCGGACCTGTCATCTCTTTTCTTTTGATAACAAAAGGGTTTTATATGTCCTGGTTTCGAACAATAATGACATATATATTTCCTTTTATGTCGTTTACCCTTCTTCTTACCTCTCTTATATTTTCTTGGTTGAGAGATGTTTTGTTGTGGCTGTGTTGGCGGGTCTGCGATCACAACATCTGCTTTGGCAGTTGATGTTTCTCCTCCAGATGTGGACCATTTACACAGCACAGTAGGTGCCGCATACCCGAGGCCTCTCTTGCTTGGGTTTGCGCTGTCCATGATCTCTTGAAGCGTGTAAGTACCTGTATTCCACTTGCGGATGGTTAGTTCTGCCTCTTCAAGTTTGGTTTTCACTTTGGTGAGCTCTATGTCACGTTGTGTGATCAATGCCTCATGTTTTACTTGAACTTCCTTGAGTCGTGTTACCTCAGTTGTTGCTGTCAGCAGATCTTTTGCTTGATGTTTCCATTTTCCCAACAGCTCATCATACAACCTTTTCAAGCCTTGAATTATTGAGAAGGCATTGCTATCACACTCTTCAGCACAGGCGGAATCTATGTCGTCCTCAATACTTCATGTACCATCAACAGAGGCATTTAAACAAAACAATGTAGAATAATAGTTAGAATCATACCGTTCAGAGAAGGTGTCCGCATCTGTGTGTTGGTGCATGTCCTGTGGAGGCATTGTTACATGCAGTGCAACACTTTCAAATAATTTTTCCTCAATATCTTCAAAGAACTCATGCTCATCATCATTCCATGATACCCAATACGATTTACCCCTCTTTCGAAGTGTGTTAGCACACTGATTTGCAAAGTGTCCAAAATCCTTACATTCATGACATTGTATGCTGTCGAGTTTGGAGGAACTGTATTTGAATACTTCGTTGTTAGAGGTGTTCCTAACAGGGGGTTTTCTTTGGTTGTTGTTGGACTTCGGAGGTTCATAGTACTCCAGACGTGGTACGTCTTGCCCCTTGGGTTTGGACTTGTCACGCTTAAATCCTCTCACCATGCGATTGAACTTCCTAGTGATCATGGCAACATCATCTCCATCATGGATTTCTTCCACTTCTTCGGAGTCACTAGAGTCCATTTGGTTTAATAACTTACTGCAGGATGGTGATGAACTTGAACCTGCAGTGAGAGCCATTGTTTTCTTCTTGGGGAAGGTCCATCTTGCTTCGTGATTCATCTCATAAGTTTTGAAAGAATTCATGAGATCTGTGAATTCCAGTGCATTCACCCCTTGCACTGTTTCAATGGTTGTTACCTTCATGTCAAACCTAGGCGGCAACGTTCGAAGTGCTTTGGAGACAAGAACCTTGTTACTCAATGGGTCTCCTAGGTCTTGACACTCATTATCGAGGTCAAGAATCCTTTTCATATAGCTAGAGATATCTTCATCTTCCTCCATCTTCATATCCTCGAATTGAGAGGCGAGGATACGTAGACGAGACTGCTTGACGCTCTTGTCACCTTCACAGTGCCTTTGGAGAATATCCCAAGCATCTTTCGCACACACACAGTTCTTGATTAATTTGAACATGTTTGTGTCGACAGCTGAGATTATAGCATTTAGTGCTCAATCATCAAGAGTGGCAGCTTCAATTTGATCACGTGACCAGGAACTTTGGTCTATTGGAACACAATCACCGTCAGCGTCAGTTTGCTTTGGTGGTGACCACTCATTCTCCACAGAAATCCATGCTCGTCTATCAAGAGATTTGATATAAGAGCGGGTACGTGTCTTCCAGTAAGAATAATTCGAACCATCCAAGATTGGAGGTCGAAATGCTCCAGTGCTATTTGGATCCATCTTTGCGTTAGAGCTGTGATACAGTCAGGACCACACTCAGTGTGTCGAGTGATGGCTCTGATACCACTTGAAAGTGTATCAACTACTCTAAGTCAATGTTGCGGAAGCTAAATAAGAAAACACGAGATAATTTTTGCGTAGGTTGTGTTAACGAACAACCTACACGGCAGCCTTACGGCCAAAAAGAATAATTAAAATAAGTGTTGTGTTGCTACAATGTTTAGCACCACACAACATCAATACTTCTTACAAAAACACTAAATGTATGATCTTAAAAGACTAAGGACCATACACACTAAACTACGAATTTAATCTGCAAAAGTGTATCTCTAACTGAAAACTATAACAAGTATTTATAGAGATAGTTCATGGGCTTGATTTCCATAATCTTTGTAACTGCCGGCCCATGCATTCCCCAATTTTCTCAACTGTTGTCGTGCTCCGCAAGATGCGCTTGGGAATGTGGAAACTGCTTCAGACCGTTGTTGACTCCGATATTTATGGAAACAGATTTCCACTTGGCGCAAAGATCATACATTTAGTGTTTTTGTAAGAAGTGTTGATGTTGTGTGGTGCTAAACATTGTAGCAACACAACACTTATTTTGATTATTCTTTTTGGCCGTAAGGCTGCCGTGTAGTTGTTCGTTAACACAACCTACGTAAAAAATTATCTCGTGTTTTCTTATTTAGCTTCCGCAACATTGACTTAGAGTAGTTGATACACTTTCAAATTTAATTTAATTTAATAATCACCTACCTAATCTTCCTCTCTCCCACTTGTCGAAAATTAGGGGTGAGCAGAAATCGAACCAAATTTTTGCGTATTATTGAAAAGTGCATTAACATAAATACAACAGTAAGAAGTGGCAATACAAAAGTGTGTAAACTATAAAAATGAGTTAAGGTGGATTGTCCCACACTAGCACTTCCGCGCAATAATTCTAGTAAAGGCGATCCTATTACAGGAATAGCATCAGGTACACATGTTACAATTTTCACCGCCCAATAACCAATTTGGTCCCGAGGTAAGGAATAACCAGTTACGCCAAAAGATGTGGTCAATACTCCCAAAACCACACCTGTAACCCAAGTTGTTAATTCGCGAACCATTAATATTTGGATGGTTTGGATCGATTTTAAGGGAACACGTTGGAAGCATTCTTCTTCTACTTTTTCTACTGGTTTATATACGGATTTGGTTCGATTTTAATTTTTGAAAACCGAAATTTTTCCGGTTTGAATCGGTTTTTAGTTTAACTGTTCGGTTAAAAACCGAACCAATCGAAATTTATTATATATATATATTAATATATTATAAATTAAAATAAATCAATAGAATACTTAAATCTAAATAGTATTTGTACAAAATCTTATTAATATAATAATTACAAATTTCAAATTCTAAGGAATTAACATATAATAAAAGTAAAAGTAAACGAATCACATAAAATATGAAAACTATGAATGAGTAAACTTAAAAATTGAAAGTGTTTGAATAAATTAATATTTTTAATGTTTATTTCATGTTGTAAATTATCATATACAAGATTGAACAATTTTTTTGTTGAAATAATTTGAGTATCGATTTTCGAGTGCACAGTACGATAAATTTATCATTGAAAAAATTATATATAATTAGAACTTCGGATAACCGAAAATTAAACCGAAATCGAATTTTAAGTTTTGGTTTTGACGGTTTAGTTTTGAGAATAATTTGGTCAGATTGATTTTAATTTTTAAGCAATTTGATTTATTTGATTTTGGAATTTTGATTCGATTTTTAATCGAACCGAATCGAATCGAACCGTTGCTCACCCCTACTCCCACAAACTCATAATTGTTATCATTTATTATTTGTTTTTCCCTTTTTATTATTCATATAAATGATTATGGAGTTGATAAAGCTTCCACCACTCCACCTCTTCCCATGTATGGATGTGTTTTGTTTTCCACACAATTTAACACATGCTGATATAGAGTATATAATAATTTTTTTTAAAAAAATTGGCATTGTAGAACACGAATATGGTCAATGTCCAATTGTTTAGTAAAATGAAGAGTGTACTGTTGCATTATAATATGTTATATTAAACTTTGAAGAAGAAAAAAACTTCATCCGCACACTTACATCGTTAACGTTTTGACTTGACACGAGTTTTAATATAATATTTTTACTTTGTGTAGAAAATATAGTAAACGGAGAAATTCGATCTTGCAAACAAATTTAATGTAAATATCTGGTAAGCAGTTTGCCATTAATATACAGAAATGGTTTTATTTATATTAAAAAATCTTAATGACAGTTCTAACATGTATTTTGCGGGAGCAACCACCTACCCAAATCCTAGTCACTCACCTATACCACCTGTATAGAATTAATTAATTAATACTTCACATGCAAAATAAAATTCAATATGTGTGCCTAAAGTATTTTCAAATTTGATGTAAATGAATTATAATTAATATATTTAATTACAAATTCTTATATGTAGATATTGGATGTTAGTATAGAATATAAATTCATTGTAGAATCTTATGTCAAAAAATTAAGAACCACTAATATTATTAAGAACAATAATATTTTATATGTTTAGTAATTAAATAATATAAGAGTTGTTAATATTACGGTTTTAGACTAATAGAATTGAACTAAATTTCACAGTATTCGATTTGATTATAATTATTAACCTAATAAAATTATTCATTTCGTATTCGATTTATATTATAATATTAAATGATGATTCATATTCAATTCGTTATATATATTAGAATATTTGATCTAAAAAAAATTTTAAAATATATTAAATAATAACATTTATTTATTATTTTAATTTAGAATTTTAATATTTGATTCGATTCAAAATCTCACTAATATAAAATTGTATTTTTTATATAAACAAATTAGACTTTACTTAAATGCTTACAGCATATATGTGAATATATTTTTGTTTATTTATATAAATATTAATATTAAAATATAAACATATTATTTATATATTTAGTCGAATATTTACGGATATCGAATTGAATATCATATTATTTGATTAGTATTTAAATATTAATCGAATTAGAAAAATATTCATATTTGAATTTGACTGACTAAATTTGCAAATCTGAATTACGAAATTTCGAATCAAATATTTCATCAAATCAAAATAATTTGATCCCTAAATGATATATATGAGATGCAATAATTAATTTTAAATTCATATGTAATTTAATTTGTACGGGTGCACTAATAATGGGTTGGATTTTATGTAAATGATATTTTGTTGAAATTGAAATATCCATATTTATTGATTACTAATAGTAAGGATTATAGACGAATCAAATCAAAATGAATACCGCAATATCGATTTGATTTGCTAAACTATTTGAATTATTCAATTTCTATTGAATATTTGAATTATATGATTTAATTCAAATATCTGATTTAAGTTTATAAATAAATTAAAATATTCTTATTTTTTATTTCAAAATTTGATATAATTTGTTAATATTTGATTCGATGTAAAATTTCACCAATATAAAAATTGAAAATTATTTTTTAATATACACAATAGAATTTATTTAAATATTTATATATTATATATTTTTATTTATGTACATAAATATTAATATTAAAATTTAAACATATTATATTAAAATATTAATATAATCATAAAAATTATTTGTATTTAAATTTGAATTACTAAATTTCAAATTCGAATCACCGAATTTTGAATCGAACTAAAATTATTTGATTAATCTACAATCCTAATGGATATATAGAAGATATAATGATTTATTTTAAATTGAAGTGTAATATAATTTGTAGGGGTAAATAATGAGTTGGGTTTTGAGAAAAACATGAAATTTCGGAATTGAAATACTCATAATAGGTCACTACTACAAAGGGTTATCAATTAATCGGATAAAACCGAATACCATATTATTAATTCGATTTGTGAAATTATTTGAATTATTTTATTTGTATTTGAAAACTAAAAAAAATTATTATTATTCGTTCGTATTGAATATTCGAATTATATTATTGAATTTAAATATTTGATTTGATTGTATAAATAAATTAAAATGTTTTTATTTTTTAATTCAAAATTCAATATAATTTCATTAATATAAAAAAAATATTTTTTTTAATATACAAAATAGATATTACTTAAAAATTATATATGAATATATATTTTAATTATGTAAATAAATATTAATATTAAAATACAAATATATTTTGTATATATTTAGTCGAATATTTACGAATATGGAATGTAATATCATAATATTCGATTTGTATTTAAAGATTAATCGAATCAAAAAAAAATTTGTATTAGAATTAAAATTACTAAATTTCGAATTTGAATCACCAAATTTCGAATTGAATATTAAATCGAACTAAAATTATTTGATATGTCTACTATCTACAACCATAATTGATATATAAGAGATGTAATAATCAATTTTAAATCGAAGTGCAATTTAATTTGTAGAGATGCACTAATTTAATTTGTAGAGGTGCACCAATCAAAATTTATACACATTTTCCTTTACAAATATAATTATAGAATTCAATTAAATATATTAATTCACTTCATATTATATTAAAATATTTATAAAGGTTGTAGTATAAAAAAGTGGCCTAGAGTGGTAGGGTGTCTGCAAAAAGTTGCAAATAAATCATTATACATTCAAAACTATTACTATTCAAAAGTGACAAAACCACTTACCACCTATTTGTATTAAAATCATTTGCATGATCGAAGCTCTTTAGTAAACGGAGTTTAAGACCCAATTATTATTATTATTTTTAAAGTGGAGTGTGTATTGGAATTTGAGTTCCATATATTTAATTATTTTTAATCGAACTGTATTGAATAAGATAATACACTTACTATTCCATCAATAAATATAAATATTATTGATTAGCCCAACTTATTTTATTTTCTTAGGCCCAATGACTCTTCTCAAGTCTTTCAGGCCTAAATTCCCTTCTGAATATAATTACGTTATGTTATACTCTTTTAGGGTAATTATAGATGTTACAAATTAATTGCGTTATTTTATACTCTTTTAGGAGTAATGGATGTTGGGGTTAAACGAATCAAATATCTTTTATAAATTATTCAAATTTCGGCTTGATAAAAGTTTACTTGAAATTCGTTTGTTCACTAAATAAATGGAACTCGAGTCTCGAATCGAGTTCGAATTATCTTCAAGTTGAATTCCAACCTAATGGTATTCGATTAGAAATGTTTGCGAACATGTTTATATATAATTGTAACGAGTCGAACTTCAAATATCTCGTAAACTTTGTTAACGAGTTTGAATTATCTTCAAGTTGAATTCCAACCTAATGGTATTCGATTAGAAATGTTTGCGAACATGTTTATATATAATTGTAACGAGTCGAACTTCAAATATCTCGTAAACTTTGTTAACGAGTTTGTTCACAAACATTTAAAATGAGGCGAGCTTCAATAGTTCGTAAACTTTATATACGAACTAATGTACAAACTTGTCAAATTAATATTAAAAATATTAAATTAACTTTTTAACGAGCTCGAACTCGAGTCGAGTTCGAGCGCATGTTAAATTTCACTAAATCGAATAATAAACAAAGTGAATTCGAACTTAATTTTTATTTATCGAATTTAACTTGAGCTTGATTTTCAGAACTTAAACCGAGCTCGAACCAAACTCGAGTCAAACGACCTTCAAATCAAGCTTGGTTTAGTTCTGTTCGATTTGAGCCCTAACCTAGTTACAACTGATGCAAATTACGAATTAGAGAATGGACACTCACCCTTGAATTTTTCAAGCTCGAGCTAGACTCGATTAAAAGTTCGGTAAGCTCGAGCTCGACTTGATTGAACTTGATTATTGGTATAATTTGAATTTTATCTCAATTATGCTCGTTTAGGGTCGTTTAAGTTCATATAGACTCTTTAATAATAAATGTAAAATCATAACGCGAGCCTATCAAGCCAAGTATCATTGAACTCATACTCGGGCTCGATATCTACTTGAGTAGTTCGAGCTCAAGCTCGACTCCATAAACATCGAGTTTTTCTCGAGTCAATACTAAGTAGCTCGCAAGCTGTCTCGACTCATAACATAAATTACAGTTCGGTTTGAACCACACTAAATTTCCACCCCAACTTGCAATATAAAAAATATAATTTTGTAATATAACACTGATCTAGTTCATTTCTGCACTTACTTCCTAGTTATTCATCATAAAATGAAGTCAAGAAAGAAATAATCATTCCATTTCATTCTTTATACGTTTAACAAGTAAAAAAAATGGATTATAATTCTCATTTCATTCCTACCTACATTTCATCATCTATTTCATTTCATTCATATTGCATTCCATTTCACATAACCAATCACCACTTTATAGAAATGGCCAAAATTAATCCATTTTTTTTTATCTTAACCTATGCTTTAGATTAAAATTTGCTTTTACCATTCAAGAAAATTCAGAGGAATTTATCTGTAAACTTTACTACGCTTGTGTAGCATTTTGACCAAAAAAAAATCATCACACCACATATTAGAAAGAGTTAGCGCAATATATTTAAGAGAGCAGCAAAAAGGAAACATTTAGTATGTCCCAAGATTACGATTACATTAGTGGAACAACAATATGAAATATAGCTATACAAAGACAAACAATAATGAGTGATTGATTCAATTTATTAATAAATCATGGTTGATGAGTGAGTTGTGAATGTTCCATGTAACAAGGTAAATATCTATTTTTCACAAACAATAAACAGAGGAATTACAAGCTATAAATAAGTTACACATACAATACAATGATTACAATCTGATAACTATTCAATCTTGTACATACACTGGGAACGAACACTGTATCTAAAATGCTGGTTCAGTTGCAAGAATTGCTAGATTATCATGTAGTGAGTCATGTTGATCTTTCAAAACTACCTCCAACCTGCATGTGAAGCCACTCCGCCTGTGATCCTCTCGCATATACTCCTGGTGTTTGTGGCCCGTATATCATGCCGTTGGAATCAAATGCAGGTCCTGTTAGCTGCCAGCAAAACCCACATTTTTCACGGATATAATTATGAACAAAAATGAAGGTTGATCGACGTAAACAAATTATGTAATTGTTGGATTTAATGCTTGAACAATGTGATCATCAGAGCAGCAAATAAGCGAAGTTAAATGTTTCAGCAAATAAATGCTATTTACATTTCACAACAGGTAAAGACAAAAGAAACGAGTACAAGAATATGACAGCGAGCATGAAGATAAGCATATGGAGTGAGAATGTACTTCCACAGGTCCACCAATATATAGAGAACAAACTCCATACGTGTCAACCAAGCTATAATGTTTACCTTTCTATAAATAACCTATCTATAGAATTTCATATTCCAGCAGATTTTGAAATAATTTAAGGACAGCAAGGCACAAATTTTGTTGCTGATTTGCATTTTGCTCCATGTGCTACAAAACCAAATGTAGAGGAAACTTTTCTGTTGAGTAAAATGATATTCCAATACCAAGTTTTAAAAAAATTACCATATATTGTTCAATAATATAATTACTACTGTAAGAAGTGAAATGGGCTTCATATTTATCACAGAAAATCAGAACATGGAACTTATCAACTTGAAGGGGAACTTAAATATCCTACGCTATCCATATAAACTTTTGAACATACATCTTTGGAAGGAAATCCTTCTATTGTGGGACTCAACCTTGAGTTAACCGCTTCAAGCTTCATCGACAAAAACTGGAAGATATTACAAAGTACAGAGTTAAAAGTGTGAGGATAAGACTAGGAAGACGAATAAACAGAATGGCAATAGACAGAGAGCTACCTCAACTTGACGCTGTAGGGACTGGATGTAATTGATAATTTCATCAAGAACTAGAGCTTTGCCGATGACCTAAGAAAACGTATATTCGATCAGCCATAAACACTATTAGGACACTACACAACAATAATAACCTGAACACTCTTAAGCAACCCATAAATAATATTCTTTACGACATCAGATAAAGGGAATGGATAAGATATAGCACCTTATTACATCCTGGTACCAAATCTTGAAGAATTTTCATCCGCTCACTGATCTTTTCCCTCCGGGCCTGAGAAAAACAAGACAAATCAATCAAAAGCAGAAGGAAGGTAACAACAAAGATGTGATGAAATATCTTAAATGAGGTTAGCAAGAACAGACTCTTTCAGCTAAACTATGGCTATCAGTAGCTTGACCCCTTCTTGCTCTAACATGAATATAGTCTTTAGGCGGTTCAGGTTTACTTTTCTCCTCAACCGCTTTGCTACTGCTTCCTGATTCCATTTCTGCTTCCGTTTTCAAACCACCAGTTTGATCTCCAGATTCGGATGCCTTTGATCGTTTTGCATTTGACTCACTCTGCCACAAGAGAAGGTGATAAAGCAAGTAATTATCTCATTGTATGGTCAGATCCTGCAATCTGATTACATGAAAATTGACACAAACGCAAAATTGCCAATGAAATGTACAGAAGGAACGTATGGAAAGATATTTAGCGCATCATATTCATCAAATTCGCTAATAACTAGATACAATCATCTGATGTTTTAAATCACTCAAATAAGTACTTAAATATACAAGAAACAGACAAAGATAGAAAATATTGATGGATTAAGAGTTTGCAACAAAGTTTTACACTTTACACTTTCCACAATAAAAATACCAAGAAAAAAACATTAAATATCAACATTGAGCAATAAAAGACTATTTTATAGGATTATACTTTCAAGATCACGGATTGTAAAAGCAGCTGAGGTAATAGTAAGAAATAATTGCAAAATCTAAACAAGGAAAAGAGATTAGAGATAAGAAAAATAGTTGAACTCACAGACACACACAACAGCTTCTCTCTCTCTCTCACACACACACACACTAGAGCAGCCATTGACAAGCTCAGGAAGCATAAAATACCACATCTTGATTAGCACTGCTGGTGGAGACTAGTTTTGAAGAATCGTCATCAAACGAGCTCCCAACATCCCTCCTCCGCTTGGCGCCGCTACTTCCGCTTCCGCTGTGCTCCGTCACCGTTGATTCCTCATCTCCTCCGCCGCTGCGCCCCAAGTTCCCCATTCTCAGCCCCAACCCGCCGCTCCCGGGAAAAGAAAGCAGCCCCGCCAAACTATATGAGTTCGGGTTCGCCGCGGCGGTAAATGACGCCTCGTTTACCAACGGCGGATCCATTTATCGATTCCCTTTCTGCCACCCAGCGGAAAAAGAAGAACTAATTCAACTAATTTTGTGCAGTTTCTTTTATACCGTCTCCTTTGTAGCGGTGGATGAATGCGGAAAGTGTGAGCTGTGTGCGTGGAGGGATGGGGTTAATATAATGAAGATAGATAGTAATGGTTAGCGAGAGTGAAAGTGTAGTGATACTGAAATTAAGAAAGAGAGAGTGACGTCAGAAGTGAGGTCGAGGAAGGCGACAGAGGAAGGAGGAGGAGGAACTGCATTCTGCGCCTTATGCGTATTTTAGTACTTAACCACTGTAATGCCAATTCACATTCGTATTTGTAGGGGAGTCAATCGGTAACCAATTATCCGGAATAATTGGTACCGAATTCGTACCATCGAAAATCGGTTATTGAGTATCGATTTTCGAAAAATTAACCGGTTCTTAATACTCTATTTTTGAAAATAATCAGTACCGGTTAATAAAATTAAACGTTAAAAATATATATTTTATATTTCCTCCGTCCAGGATCTTTCTTCCCAACTTTCTTTATTGGTCCGTCCACCAAATTTCTTCTCACTTCCCTTCTATTTTTGGCAACTTTTTACTCCACTCACAACTCAACACATCATCAATAATGTGGGCCTCATTCTCCACTAACTACATACTACTCAATATATATGTGGGCCCCTTATTCCACTCACTACTCTATACACCTTACACATCATCAATAAAGTGGACCCCAATCTCCACTAACTATACAACATTCAATACATTTTACCCTTTACCAACTAAGTCAACACAATTTATTAAAACCCGTGCCGGGTCAAATTGGGAAGAAAGATCGTGGACGGAGGGAGTAGTATTTATTTTAACATATTTTATATATTATAAAAAAAAAATATGATCAAATATTTACAAATTAAATTTAATTATTATTATTTTAAATTAATATTTTTAAAATAAAAATTAAAAAATTAAAATAAAAAAAAAAAAACTTGTATCTTAACCGGTTCTACCAGTTAACTGGTCGATACCGGGTTAACCAGTAAAAAAATCGATTACGGTACAGGTTCGTAAAATTTCAAGTTTTCGGCACCAGACCAATTGACACCCTTACGTATTTTAGTACTTAACCACTGTAATGTCAATTCTGTTGATCCGAACACTAATTTGAAATCGAACACTAATATAGAATTATAAAAAAATATATATTTAAAAAAATTGTAACTATTATAGTCTGATTGGTTTAATGACAATGAGTTTACCCAAAAACTAAAAATTTAGATTTAGCATTGTAAATTTTCAATTCAAAAAAAATTCAACTAAAATTAATCATAATTAAATAAACCGACAATTAAAACGAGTTAGACCATATTAACATCCCCGCTTAGCTGGGGCCAAGCCAAGCCTCTCTTCCATTCCTTTCAATTTAGCTTTATCTTCTTAAGACCATGTTTATTCATGACACCAACTTGGGTGTCATAAGAAAAAGACAAAACAAAATTACACAAAATTAAATCAAAAATAAAAAAATGGCCATGACACTCCTTCAAAAGCTCGGCTAGCCAACCCCTCTTTCCTAATGAGTTATCCAATAATATGGTGCCACTTGGCACCATATTATTGGATAACTCAATTATATTAGTTTTAATTTGTATTTACTAATTAATTCAAATAATATTAATTAAAAAAATATACAAAATATATGAAAATTCATGATTTTAAATTCTCTATAAATAGAGTACCATATTCATATTTTTTGAAGCACAACCAATTTCGTTTACTTCGTTTAATTATGTATCCACTTCATATGTATTTGGTATTGAATTAATAAATCCGTTATTTATTTTAAGTTTATAAATAATTAATTATTATAATTAAAAATTATTTTTTTTAATAATAATTAAAATATAATTATTTATTTTAAATATACTGTATATGTATAATATACCATTAATAAAAATAAAAGATAAATATTTATTTAGAGTTGGTGTCATGGATAAAGTAGGAAGATTGTGAGAATGGGTTATGTTGTGGGTTGTATAGGTGGAAGAGAGAGAAATTAATATTTTATTTGGATGATTGGGTTGTGAGGGTTGTGTAGTGTCATTGATAAACATAGTCTAAGTCTTTTTACTCTTTATCTATTTTGAGTTAATCTAACAAAATAGTACTCCCTCCGTCCCATTTGTATTGGCCTCAACTTTTAGGCACACAGTTTAAATAACCACTTTATTACTCTCCTTTAATTCTAAAAACCCACATATTTAATTCCTAATCACTTCCAACTACTTTTTGGCTTTGATTATTTAATTTATTAATAATCTCAACTACTTCTCCCTTTTTATATTGGATTAATTTATTTTTACCTATCTTTTTTATTTCAATATTTAAATTTAATTAATGTCCAACAAATAAATTCTTTAACTAATTAAATTGGCTTCGTTTTTTTAACGTTTAACCATCTTAAAGGACTACATAATGAATTCTTCAACTTAAAAAATTGGAGGGAACTTAAATTATTGAAATTTGAAGGAATACATAAATTAAAAAAACAATGAAACTGAATTGAATATTGAAAACTTAAGACGGCAGATTCAAATATCATTAAAAACATATCAAATGTTCAATACATACGACGCCACACACTTACATCCCATTATAAATAGAGTATCACTACTACACTTAAACTACATCTCCCAAAACATTGCAGCAAATTCCAAAAAACAAAATTTTACAGCTATGAAACAAAGAAAAGATTTAACCATCTCTGAAAAGCACACAATGATCCAATTCCTTAGTGAAGGCAGCACAAATGGAAGGCTTGAAAAGGGGAGGAGGGCAGCTACAGTCATCAAGTTCTCGAGCTCCAGCAGGACTGTTACTCGTATTTGGGCTGAAGCAAGGAAACAAATTGAGAGTGGTCAACAATTAATACTATCATATGGAAAAACAAATCCAAGGGCAAAGAGAGTGCAGATTGATTTGGAGTTCATATCAAATTTAGAGATGAGGAAAAGATCAGACATAAGAAGGTCAGCACAAGAAGTTGGCTGCTCTAAATCAACAGTGGGAAGGTGGATCAAAAAAATGGCTGATCAAAGTACACACCAATGCAATTAAACCAGACCTCACTGCTCCTAACAAACTACTCAGGTTAAGATTCAGCCTTGAAGCTCTAGAAGTAGACAGGATAATGAACATATTGAGGTTTAAGAGCATGCAAAACACAGTTCACATCAATGAGAAGTGGTTCTACATGACTAAAGGCATGCACAGATTCTACATCACCCCCGGAGAGCAGGAGCCACATAGGATATGCAAGAACAAGAAGTTCATAACCAAAATCATGTTCATGTGTGCAGTTTGCAAGTCAATGTTTAATGCAGATGGTACATTGTTATTTGATGGGAAGATTGACATTTTCCCATTCACAGAAAAAGTGGCAGCCAAGAGATCAAGTAAAAACAGATCAGTTGGCACTTTGGAAACAAAGTCAATTGAATCAGTTACCAAAGAAGTGTTTCTACTACATTTCATCTTTTACTATTAAATTTATCATTTTAATTAATATTTTTAAAATAAAATTTTATTATAATATAATACATAATAGTTATTAATTATTTAGAAATTTTACAAATTATATGCCTTAATTTTGAATTTATAAAACTTAAAAATTAATTAAAATAATATTAAATGTTAAAAATAATTATATATCGTATTCAGATGTGATGAACTTTAGTATTATGTATACATTTCAAAATTAAAATTAAAAATTTTAAATTAAACATAACTGAAATTGAAAATTAAAAACTATAAATTAAACATATACTCCTATTTATGAGTGGATTTGAACAAAATTTTACTATGAAATAAATAGTCATAGGGGTATTTGCCATTAAGTGTATTTGCTACTCTAATTATTACTATTAAGAGGTGTCGTCGAGGGTTATTTTTAAATTTGACTTCTAAATTCTAAATGTGAATTTGTATTGTTCCATTGAGATATAATCATAATGACATCGTTTGATATAACTTTGTATTAATATCTCGTGTGTCATTTTTTAAAAATGAATGCCAAAATTGAACAATCAATAAAATCACTGGTATTTAAAAAATCTAAGAGATGATGATAAAAATTGGATTCGAGCCTAAAGTTCGTGTTATTTAAGAAAATTTTGAAGATCGTAATGTAATAAAAATGAAATTATACCCAAAGTTCATGTATCTACGCGTATTTAACCAATGTTGTAAAAATCGTTAGACGCTAGTCGGACGGTGGAGGGGGACTAGCGCCTAGACGGCTAAGCGGAAGTCTAGACGGGGTATAGACGGATCAAATTTTAATACTTAATTTTTTATATTTTTACATCATATTATATAATATAAATTATATAAACATACATTATTGTAATTTCATTTTCTAATTTATAATAAAAGATAAAAACATATAATATGCTAAGTAAAATATAATATCCATAAATTTAAAATGAAATACATACATTAGAATTTAGATTAAATAATAAGTTCAAATATATTTGTAACATAATCTTCAAAGTATAAGTTTTGATTTTATTTGTCTTTTCTTAATAAAAGATGAGGCTTTAAACTATGAAGTATAGCAAATAATGATGTTGGTAGATTTTGTGTGCTATATGATATGTTATTGGGTCAAAAATTAATTTTTTGGTCATATATGTGTTGGCACTTAGGTTGTTTGTCCATTTTATCTTTATTTTTGTTTTAGCAGTTCCGTCCGCCTAACATTAATCGAATCAGCAATGCGCCGCCTAACGTCTAGGTGGTCGATTTTTAGAACACTGTATTTAACCTTTTAATTAAATATTTCGGATATTTACAAATACTCAAAAATTCAAATTATTCTAAACAATTTCAATTATTTGGATAATTTTGAAAACTCAAATCCCTTCGCACACAAATTTTTAGTTTACAATTTAAATTGTGTAGTTAATATATAAAATTTTCAAAAACTGCCTTAATACATTTCGAGTAATATGCACAACCTAAGCCGAATAAACATCCCAAGTCAAATTTCATGAAACTTCATATAAATTTATAAGTGCACTAGGATTTATTAAATAAAGCATCATGTTTATGTACTGGTTATTATATAATACTAAATAAGATAAAAACCAACAACAAAATTCTTTATGCTCCGTTTTAGATGAAACCACATGCTTTGCCTGCTTTACTAAATGGAAATTAAAATAATTAATAAGAATAATTCTGCATTTCATGAAAACCTAACCCAATTTAATATACTCTTATCAAAAATAGACCCCCTTTTGTCCACTGTGCCTAACTTTGTCTCAACCAGAATATTTTTTCATCAAACATTTGTAGTGAGCAAATAAAGTTTACATTCAATTTTACCTGATACAGAAATTCGGCTTTTAAAGGGCTTTTACTTTTCAACTTAAAATATTCCAATCATCATTTCTTTTTTAAATCATAACTGTTTAATTCGTGATATTTATAACAGTAAATAGTTTATCGACATGAACCCAGATTTCATTAACGATTTGCTAAAACTTGAAAATCTCACACTTATGAGTTTACTGTATTAATTGTTTGGTTTGAATGATTAATATATTAAAAGATAAGAAAATTGCACTATTAATATACATCATATCTTATTAATAATTAATCATTTTTAACATTTCCTCATAAACTATACCTTTTTTTATGCTGTCTTATCATTTAATTTTCCAATTAGTAATTATATAATCACTTCAATTTTGTGTTTGATTATATAATTATTCATTTGAGTAATTAAAAAGAATATTAAAAAAATTGAAAATTTTAAAATTAATTATGTTATCAATATTACCCACCAAACCAAACGACTTCTTTATATTTTATTGTGATAAAATTAAGAAAAAATAAAAAATCAAATCATGAACTGCCCGATACGTATTTACGAAACAAATTGTACAAGCTCAAGCTAAATATGCAAGTCGAGGTTGTTGTTGTTGGGAACCTTTTAAACTGTTGCAACTATCATATGTTTTGATGATGCTATCGAAATCATTTGTGCATGTGTTTATTTGATTATGTTGATACTTAGTTTTACTATGCATTATTAGTTACAAATTAACACAATGTTAAAGAACATATTGAGTTTATGATTTGGTTCATATGAGGTCGATTTGTGTTTTATTTACTTGTCTATATTAGTGATAGACTTACACAAGTTGATCTAATTAAGGTGTAAGGATAGATCGATAGTATCGACCTGACTCATAAAAAATCAACCTGATTGTGTTTTAGTAATGGATCATATACAATGTAATGACATGTTGATTATAACGACCTGATCAATAGAGATTGATCTTATTTAGTGTAAGCACCAATAGTCATATTTGCATTAAATGAAGATACAATGACTAGTTTTCAAATTTGAAGACTATAAATACTTCATGTCTTTCTCAAAAAATGAGAGAGTGTTCATGCGAGCAGAAAACACATAAAATATAGAGCTAAAACCTTGCAACAAATCCTCCAGATTTTCAGATATTATCCAACACTCCATTAGATTAGATATATTCTTAATGTTGTTTCTTTAAAGATGATTCACCATATTAAGGAGATAAAATTCATCTGGAACTAGATATTTGTTTAGAATCGTCAAGCTAATTAGTTCTATATATTCATCCATAGTCATTCAAGTTTTAAGCTCTATAATAGAGAAGAAAGGAGGAAGAACAATTATGTAAACCGATAAAGGTAACTCGTTCTCGACGAGGATAAATAAGAGAGGTGTAATCTTATTCTCAATAAGCATAAATAAGAGAGATTGAGCTTGTACTCATCGAGGATAAATAAGGAAAGAATCCAAAATATTAATCGACCGTAGACTTATGAGATTTTTCGATGTGTTCTTTATTTTATGCATTGCATTTTATATTGTTGACATGTTCATATCTCACCAATGAAATGTGCATCGTTTGTCAATCAATTTTTTTTAAAGAACACAACTAAAAATAAAAAAAATTTATAAGTGTAAGAACAACTAACATATCATCACTTCCACACACGATCTTTCTTTTCGCATGCTAGTTAACATGTTCCATTGAGCTGACAACTGATCTGTTGAAAAACGGATCCTTACTTTGAAAAATAGAAAAGCTCGTATACTTTACTTAGAGTAGCGCTCCACCGCCCGCGGTGGGCACATCTTAATGCGCCCGCGGTTGATGTGGCAATGCCACATCATTGACACATCATCATACGAGTCACTATATTTTTTGTTTTTTTATTAATTTTATTTTTATTATTATTATTTATTAAATAATATTAAACTATACCCTAACCAATAAACCCTAGTCGGAAAGTGATAATTAATAAAAAATATTTAAGTTTTAATATTTATCTACGTGGCATACCACATCAACCGCGGGCGCATTAAGAAATGCCCACCGCGGGCGGGTGAGGATTTTCGACTTTACTTAAAAGTATATTTTTATGTTATTTCCTTGTGTATTCTTTATGTGAATTAAAATGTGGTAAGTATTAAGTGCAACAAATATTAGCAGCGTGTGCGGACACGTATGAGGTTTTGGTAATCGAATAGTATAATATAAATTATACAATGAGTGATGTCTCTCTCTACTATGAGATGAGAGTGACTAAGACCTTATTTTTAGGTTCTTTTGCTTTGTTGGGAATTAGGCACATGTCCTAAACCTATTGGTTTGGTAATACCCTTTTTCTGACTATTCCTTTTTCTCATTTATATTTACCACTTCACGTTACTCCATTACATTACATCCAATTAAAGGCGCATTTCAATTATCAAAGTATTTCATTGTTACATCAAATTGGCATGTGAGAGAATATCAAATGTGAAAGACACACACTATAAGAAAAAGATTGATGCTGAGTGTTTTTCTTTCTTTCTTTCTTTCTTTTTTTCATCTTGAGAAATGTCAAGGTTTCATTGGTAGTTTATAAAATTCCTACCATCCGAATGCATGTGCCTTTTCATTTTCTTTTTCTACATATTCTTTTTCATGATAAGTAGTAAGTACTTCGGTTTCAAGTGGTTTTTATTTATCACTTCTTTTTCTATCTTCTTTTCATTTTACACCACACTAATTTTTTCACGACAAAGACTTGAGTGAGAGGATTTGGACCTCACCTTACCATAAGAATCACTCTACTTAGGGTAATCAAGATATTTTTAAGATGTATTTGTTCTCAACTAGACCTATTAATCTATATTGTGATTTGATTTGATATTGAGTAAAATATAATTTAAGAAAATGGATTGAGGGGTGTTGCAATCAGTATGTCAATCAAGTCAATCTGTTCAGTTTCAAATCAACCCGCGGTTTATTCGGTTCGACTACATCATGTTGAATTTTTTTCGGGTTGAAGATTTATAACCCTAATCATAACCTTCGGTTTAAGACTAGTTCATCGATTCAATCGTGCTAAAATATTTATGAAAATATTTAATATATATATATATATATATTATTTATGATAATATACTTAATTGTAAATTTTCATGCTAACCCTATCAGATTTGGGTTGTTTTCGTTCCAACTTATTCGGGCTAAAAAAATATTTCGGATTATAAATTTTCGATTCTAACCCTCTTCAATTTCGAACATTAGTGATCAGACCAACTCGCAATTTCAGACAAAATTAGTAATGTCCTTATAAATATTATTTATAACTGTTGATCAGGGTAATAATTAGGATTTCCATCGTTCTTACATCCAAATTAGGAAAAACGATAAAGAAAAGAAAGGGAAAACAGCAAGTGAAAGTGTGAAACTAAGAGAAAGAAAGCTAGCACGTCTAAATTGATACCCAATAATTATACATTCATGATGACCCCCCAAAAGAATATCTAATTAGATTATTGAAAATACTATTTCAGTGAGCAATAATTAATTTTGAGCCCAACTTGAAAGAAGGTACTTCAAGAAAGAAACAACCTTTTTCATATTTTGTCCACTTTTTTCTTCTTCTTCTTGATGAGATAGTTCAGTCCAATCTTTAATTGGTGGAAGGTCACATGTCCAAACGATTGAAAGAGCTTTTCACATTAACTAAATTAAGTTTAAGAAAATTGTACACATCATGCACTATTTATGCATTTGACTTTTCAATCCCCTAATATTTGTAAAATACTGTCACTAAAGATCATAAATCAAAAAATCAAAATAAATTTCATCTTTTTCTTAGACATGTTAGGAAATATTTTGGTCTTTAACTATCATTACGTTTTTTCATTACAAAAAAGAAAATCATACCAATAAATAATGGAAAGGGTAGTATTAATAGGCCTATGCATTTTTAAAGAAACCCTAGCCCAATTCTTGTAACATGAGACATCAGCTAAAATGGCAGTTAAAGCAAGTAGTTGGGCCAACTTGGGCTTTAACTATGATTATATTAATTGGAGCCCATTTATAGATGTAAACTTTCTTTGGGAGGCAAAAAAGAACCAAAAATTACAAAGGGTCCCTTAATGAGCAATTTGAACTCTATATCACATGTCATGTTACATTCTAATGTCAATTTAGTCTATTAACTATTAATAAGGTACGACAATATTTTAATCGCGCAATATTACAATGAGTAATAATATTTTGATGTCAAATTCTAGTATCGTGAAACATTTGTTGTGAGTTAGTGTATCAAATCTAATTTTGTTTTATATATTTGAGGTTGGACATGTTTGCTTGTTTTTATATTAATGTGACTTAACGTCAACTCATTTATGAATTTATTTATTTATTTATCGCATTACCTTTTGGTCCCCATATGTCATTAGATATAGGTGCATCTTGCAAAGTATCTCTAAATAGTGACAATTTTATGTGATTTGTCATTCATCTTTCATTAATTGAACAGAGCTACTCGCGAGCTACTCGAGTCTTGGTTTGAAAAAAGATCGTTCGGAGCTTAGCTCGTTTACTGTTTAAGCACAAATTTAAGCTCGATAATTTTATCGAGTCGAGTTCGAACAAGATATGCTCGAGTTGTAATTCGCGAATATGTTCGAGCTCGTTTGTTCACGAGCAGATTACTCGAGCACTTAATCGAACCATCAATCGAGTTGAATGCATAAATAATTATAGTAAAGATAGGGATTTGAACCCTTGACCTTTAAGTAAAAATAAATCAAATTACTTATTCACTAACATCAAGCTAATAACATAACTTATTAAATCTTCACATAATAATATTATACATAGAATTCGTATCAAAAAAAAATAATCACATATAAAAATAATTTAAATTTACATTAAAATATAAAAATAATATACATTTAAAAAAATATATAGAATATGTATGTACGAACGATGATGGATTGCATTTGCTAATTTAGAAAATATAAACGAGCTCAAGCCGAGCCCCAAAAACAGGTTATCACGAGAATGATTAAACATGTTTGAGCTTTTCAAGAGCGAGCTCGAGCTTGAGCTCGAAAGTATATTAAACGAGTCGAGCTCGAGCTTGAAAGTAAATCAAACGAGTCGAGTTTGAGCTCAAGCTCGAAAACAATATCAAATCGAGTAATACACGAGCCGAGCTCGAGCCGAGCTCAAACTTGATAATTAGGTAACGAGCCGAGCTGAGCCGAGCCGACTAGTATTCGACTCGACTCGGATTGATTACAGCCCTAATCTTTCAAGCAATGTAAAAGTTGTATTGTATTTGTATGTACCATGTGACGTGAATTACTAATTATTACTCCATCCCTACCATCATAAATTAAATATAGGAGTGTCTGTTAAAAAATCGGCTATAAGGTATCTAATTATAAATTAGACATTTGATATTGATACCCGAAAATTTAAATTTTGGATTTTTGAGTAAGTTTCGAATTTTCAGATTCTAAAATTTTGGGTTTCAATAATACCCCCACGTATTACTTGAAACTCGAATTTTTATTTATATTTATTAATTATATAATATTATATTTAAATTTTATAATTTAAAATATTTTAATACTCAAAATATTATAAATTTTCAAAAATACTCGAGAGTACTCAATATATACTAAAAATATGAATAATTTTAATTAATTATTATACTTTCGGTATCCAAAATTTTACACGTTCCTCCCACCGTCAATTAATTGTCCGCACAAATAAGTACGAAGACTTTTTTAATGAGGGCCATACTCTCTCTTGATTATGAAACGTAAATTAGCTACTTCTATGATGTTGGAATCAAAATGCTATGTTATGTTACAAGTCTTCCTTTTTAGGGTCATATTACGTTTCTAATTATATATATATTTGGTGCACCTATCTATTTATTGCCTTCAATTGATATTATTTTAAGTAGGGCCGTCAAAACGAGCCCGGCCCGGCCCGGCCCGCCTGCCCAAAGTACCCGGGGTTTGGGTCGGAATGAGTTTTGAAAATCGAGACCCAAAAAAATCGAACCTAAAAAGTCCGTTCAAAAATACCACAGGTTTACGGGGTTTTGGGCTTAAAAAGCCTGCCCATTATAAATATTATTTAAATTTATTTAAATTTAAAATATTATGAATTAGTATAACATTAAGTCATTAAAATTAAGATAGTTTATTTACAATCTTTTTGTTTAGAGATAAAAATAATTACTTTATAAAAATTTATTATAAAATTAAATAAATAAATAATTATATTATAATTATTAAAATTAAAATAAATATCATAATAATCAGACAGGTAAAACTCGCCCGCCTGATAGCTCGTCTAGGGTTGGGTTGGGCCTCAAATTTTTAGGCCCGAAAAAATTCGGACAGCCTTGGGCAGACCCTAAGTTTTCAAAAGGCCCAATGGGACGGGCCGAGTAAGCCCGGCCCGATATTTTTGACAACTCTAATTTTAAACAACCATAAATAAAAAGAAACCTCAATAAAATCCTAATATTTCCTTAGCAAATTTTTTATTTAGTTTAATTTGACATGCATCTTTTAAAAATAATTTTAACTTAGTATTTCCTTCGTCTCATTAAATATGATACGTTTTATATTTAAATGAGTTTAATATAATAGTAAAATGTACCATAAATAATAAAACGAAGAGAGTGCATTATATATTGAATGATGAATTAATTTCATATAATTTATTATATTCATTATATATTGAATGATGAATTAATTTCATATAATTTATTATATTTAATTAAATTGTGTACGTAAAATTAAGAGGCCAATTTAAAAAGTAAAAAAATAAAAATAAAATTGTGAACAAATTAAAATAACAAGTATAACAAAACATATTTCTGGCTATTTCCAGGCAAAGAAAATATGCAGACGTGTCATTTTTTATATTTAGAAGTGTCCAAAGCCAATACTTTTTACGGGAAAAAAATGGAAGTCGAAATATTTCTATAAAAGAATTCAAAGTTAATAGCAGGGATCATAATTGTGTTAATTATGAAATGTACCCACTTTGAAAAATTACATGAACAAAATACCCAAAATATTATTACACATGTAGAAAATACCCATTTAATTTAAAAAATATATATATCTTACACACTCTTACACATTCTTACACAATTCTAGCACATTTTTTGAGAAATAATTGTGCACTTGATTAGAATATAATTTTTGGACTATTATGTTTGTTTGATATATATAACATATGATGCTTTGAATAAATATTGTTTGATATATATTGCATAAGATTCCTTCGTATTATTAACATTCAAAACATTCCAAACCAAAGTCAAAACACTCCCAAACAAAAGCAAGAGGTCGTTGAAACCATTCTCATCGAATTATCTCGTGTCTAGCTTAAAACAGAGTGATATCAAAGATATAAACCAGGTAATTGCATTAATATGTTGCTATTATTCACATAATGCATGAACCGCTAGATGAAGTTGCTTGGACCGCTCGTACCTCTCGCAGTATTCGTCCAGCGGTCCATGGGTATTCATCTAGCGGTTCATGCAAGATCTTGTCGTAGATGGTATTTGTGAATGTTTTTGTATATTGGTTTAGGTAAATGATAGGTTCTTACTAGGTTTATATGAAAATGTTATTTTGATATTTGTAATAGATTATATGAGTTTCATGTTGCTTAATCTAACTAAATATTATGATTTTAGTGTACTATAGTGATAAATGAAAGCATTTACGGTTGAACCGCTAGATGAAGACCCTTGAACCGCCAGGGACATGGCCAAAATACACCTAGCGGTTCATCATGCTCCATCTAGCGGTTCAAGGTTCTTAGTGTTTATATCATGTATTTTATTGATTATCAATATCTTATACGTTGAAAAAGTGTTTATGAAAATTTTTTAGATAAAATCCGAATGCAATTGTGTATAATTTCATTTTCAATTTGTAGATGATGGATTGTCAAATTGTGAACGTGAAGTTCGGAGGTTATTGGGTTGATTGTAGCTGCGTGAATGGACGGGATCAGATTGCAGCACTTCCTAGAAACGCCATTTCGATCTATAATCTTAGATTTTGCATTAATAACATCTTGATGTCGCCGGGGAGAGAGTATGAAATTTATTACTTATCGGCACTGCGGAGTGGACAAATGATGAAATATATGTTGACAAACGATGCAGAATTAGTTGCTTTATGCTTGAACGTCGGCAGTCCTACGGTATATGTTACTTATAGCGACCCATCTTCGTTTGATATGGGTGGACCTTCTCAAAGCTCAAACCTGAATGATGAACTAGAAAATATCAGAAGGTTTGCAGCCTCGACAGATTGGTTTGATGATTATTACCCTTCAGACATGAACTTCGGTTCGACTAGCAGAGTAAATGTGATTCCGGACTTGAATGATGCTTGTTATGGATATGATGAGGATGAAGAGCAGTATCAGGGTCAGGGTGAAGATCGGTATCAGGTTCATGGTGAAGATCAATATCAGGGGCAGGGTGATGATCAATATCAGGGGCAGGGTGAAGATCAATATCAGGGGCAGGGTGATGATCAATATCAGTGGCAGGGTGATGATCAATATCAATGGCAGGGTGAAGATCAATATCATGGCTGGGGACAAGAACATGAAGTGGAAATAGAACAGGGACAGGGACAGGGACAAGGAAATGATGATTGTTATGTCGATGAGGAGGATGATGACGACTCTGATTATGTTCCGTCATCTGAGAGCTCTGAATCTGAAGATCAAGGTGATTTGACCTTTAACAGATCTGTTTTTGCCGAATTCGCTGCATGGATTCACGAGGAAGGGGGAATGCGACATTTGTTAGAACTTATGTATCCTAGTGCTGGTGATAGTAATGAAATCCAAATCCCAGAAGGATACTTAAGCAATTGGTTAATTCCAATGGTCCCTCCTAATGCTACAGCTTCAGATTTCCTTTGTGAAGAAAATCCGATACTAGAAGAGTTGGCTGAAGGATCTCTTTTTGATGATAAGGAGCAGCTTAGCATCACAGTTGGTTTGTGGAACCTTGAAAACAAAGCAGAGTATAGGGTGACAAGATCAGACACAACCAGATTGGTTTGGCAATGCAAGAAAAGCAAAGAATGTTCATTCAAGCTTCGTGCTTTATCTCATGGTGGGCCGTGGCTTGTATCAAAGTTTTGTGGCAAGCACACGTGCGGTGATTGCATCACAAATATCGCACCAAAAAAAGGTACACACAAAAGTCATCGGTGCATATTTTGCAAAGAAAATACGAAACACAAATGAAATTCTAAAGCCCAAAGTCATTCAGAACGAGTTGATGACTCTGTTTGGTATGCAAGTAACTTATGATGTGGCGCTTAGAGGTAGAAACCATGCTGTTGAGATGATATATGGTAAATATGATGAATCATTTCAACAACTGCCTGGTTATTTGCATATGTTAAAGATGACAAACCCGGGCACGATCACAGATATCGACATTGGTGCAGACAACAGGTTTCGTCATGTATTTGTGGCTCTTGGTGCATGCAGATCAGCATTTGGCTTGTGCATGAGGCCGGTAATCGTAGTCGATGGTACTCACCTGAAGGGGAAAAATAATGGAATTATGTTTGTTGCTGTAACAAAGGATGCAAATGAACAAGTGTATCCGTTGGCGTATGGAATCGGCCCAATTGAGAATAATGAGTCTTGGGTATGGTTTATGACACAGCTACGAAGAGCATATGGGAGCACGTCTCAAACATTAATTGTGTCTGATCAACATGTGTCGATTGAGCATGCAGTGAGAGTTGTATTTCCGGAAGCAACTCATGGCCTTTGTTACTACCATCTTAGTAACAATTTGAAAAGATTTGGTAAAACTACTCTAGGGTTGTTTCAGAAGGCTGCATACACATACAAACAGGCCGAATTTGATAAAAGAATGAACATGATTCAAGTTGGCAAGGTGCAGGCCTATGAGCACTTAATGAACATTGGACCTGCTAAGTGGGCTCGATCGAAATGTCCTGTTCGAAGGTACAGCTTCTTAACGTCCAATGCAGCTGAGAGCTTCAATCGTACACTCTTATGGGCTCGTCGTCTTCCTATTTGTGCATGCATCGAGTCAGTAAGAATGATTTGTGAGGATTGGTTTAGAAAACGACTTGTAGCTGCTAACAGGGAGAGACATCCACTTCCTGAAGAGGTAAGACGCAAATTAACGATCCAAATCGAGAGATCTCATACATACAGAGTCATTCCACTAGGTGATGATCGATACCGAATTGAAACAGACAATCGATCATTGTTGGTAGATATTGGAGCGCGGACATGTGAATGCATGGAATTTCAATACGACGGGATCCCTTGTTCTCATGCTGTTGCAGGAATTACGTACGTACTTTTATATTATGCTGAAGTTGAGAATTAAATTAGATTATTATTTTTTGAGATTTTATTATGAATTTAATTATCTGTGCAGGAAATCTGGAAAAACTACGATTGATTTTGTAGCACACTATTACAAATCATCATCAGTTTTAGATGCGTATAAAGGTGTTATATCTCAAATTCCTCCGAAGCAAAGTTGGTATTTGCCCGAAAATATCTCAAGCATTGAGATTTTGCCAAACAAAGCAATAAGAATGCCGGGTAGACCGAGGATGAGTAGACGTAGATCAGGGGGGGAAACGTCTGGGAGACGTAGGAGAGGAATCCGACGATGTCCTCATTGCGATATGACAGGACATACAGGTCCCAATTGTCCTCAATTCGGTGATGATTTGTAATGAAATACTTATTCTATGTTTTGAAGACTAATTTGTTATGTAATTGGTTTATCAGCTTATTTGCTATTTCGATGACTGTTTTGTTGTGTGATTTTATGATTAGTTTAATTTTTTCAATTAATTAAACTAATAGAGACAGCGTAATCGGGTAGAAACATTAATTATATCGAATGAGAACGTGCTGAGATTTTGACAGTTTATAATTATATGTAGATGTAAATTTAACGACTAATAGAGATAGCCCGATTGGCAATGGGCGCCCATATAAGTTCCCCTTACACGGCTGGGCGCGGGTTCGAATCCCAGCACCCCCATTTTTCAGTTAAGCGAGGTTTAGGCTCATTAAGCTTATAATTATTTGTAGATGTAAATTTTACAGAGATAGCCCGACTGGCAATGGGCGCCCACATAAGTTCTCCTTACACGGCTGGGCGCGGGTTCGTATCCCAACACCCCCATTTTTCAGTAATTTCTATTTTTTTAATTTTGCAACTAAATAAACTTTATAAGTAGCAAATGTAATAAACTAAATAATAATAGCAAATGTAAAAACTAAATCAACATCAAACCAAATGTTATATCTAAGTAATACCAAATGTAATAAACTTTACAAAATCCAAACCAAATGTTAAATCTAAGTAATACCAAATGTAAAAATAATAATCAACTACAATGAGAGAAAATCCTATGGGCTACTAATTTACGATAGGCTCTCACATTTTTGTTGCCCCATTGTATTGAAGGAGTACCACTAACAATACGTTCCGCTGTCATGCATACAAACGGACCACAACTATGGCTATCAACTTGCTTGAATAACTCCGAAGGAGGCGCAATGGTCCACTTGAACGGAGCTATAACTTCTTTGAGCCCTAACTCTTGATGTCTCCAATAGAATGCACGTGCCATAATGAATGGCAACATGAAGGACAAAGGTGTCAATGAAAAATGTCTTTCTTTTTTGGCGTCCTCACTCATTTTATGCCACAATGAATCACACAACATGAACTGCCGTGTCTTCATGTCAGCAGCAACAAGCACAAAATGGTGATTGATGAAGACGGGGAAAAGTACCTACAATAGAACGAAACCATTGTGTAATAATCAATGACTGCCAAATTCAACATTTTTGCGCAACCATTTTATAAAAATCATAGAAAATTCAAAACTCAACGAAATCAAACGATTCAAATTGGACATCAAT
>JAPKLX010000054.1:346189-478363 GCA_026898415.1 Leonotis leonurus
GATTCAAATTGGACATCAATCCTAACTCGATGTAGTATTTGAATATATGAAGAAACGCAAAATTCCGATACACGTGCATTCCAGAGGCTCAAAATCTTGATCCACGTCCAAAATTTGCTTGAAGGCAGCAAGGGTCAGGCGGTATTCACTCTTAGTGACTGTGACATAGTCGGTTAACTTATTCTTCATGAAAGCTTTCCACTTGTTCAATATTTCTTCATCAACACTGTCTGGCTTATCTTTCGGGACGTATGCACGTACTGGTTGAGGGGAAAAGGCACCTTCAAACTCTGCCGATGTGTCATCACGCGAAGTCGACGCGCCAGGAAATGGTGTCTACACAAAAAAATTCAAAATTACTAACTATAAAAAGAAGAACGTCGTTTTTCAAAAATAATATTGGAAATAATGAACTTACAGATCCAGTATATGCTCCGTGGCTCGTGGCCTCAAAATCCGAAGGGCGAGGTGACTGCACCGAAGGCCGAGGTGACTGCATCGAAGGCTGAGGTGACTGCATCGACGGCCTGTGTCCCTGCATCGACGGCCTAGCTGACTGCGGCATAGGGGGGGGCGGTCGCTGAGTAGGAATGATCGGATCGGCACGTCGAGAAGGACCACAACTAATGGTTCTCAAAAGATCTCCCATCCATCTCTTTAGCGTATCCTTTAGATCATCGTGCCTCTGCATGATCCGTGCCTCCAACCGATCCTGCCTCTCTGTCATCCGTTGCTCGAAAGCACTCATCTCGCCACGTATCTGATTAAGTGCGCGCTCAGTCCTGCCACCGCTGCTACTCTATGATGACGACTCACGCCTCGATGCCCTAGCACGCTTTGCCTTGTCTCTACGACGACGCGGAGGACGCTCTGATGGCTCCGGCTCGGCCTGCTCACCGTGATCTGATGGCTCCGGGTGATCGATGACTGGTGGCGCTACAGTCCTAGTAACTCGCCGACTGCTCACTGGCTCTACTGCCTCAGCTCTCTGCCTCGATGCCCGTTGCTCATTTGTCAAGCCCGACTTGCCAATGGGATTTGACAGGGGCACATATCTCACAGCAAGTGGATGGTCACACCATATTGACTGGTGATACGCACGACTCTGTTCCGCTGCGTCCGATACAATATTAGAAATATTGTATGCCTGCAAAAAATAAGAGAAACAAATTTATTAAAATCAAGTAACAATCAATCATAGAATTAAATTTGAAAAGGATTAATGAAGTATCATAAACTTACATCGGTGTCAAAACACTCATATAGATCCTGCACTGATGACACATCGAGATTCTTCCGAAAGTTCCATCTCACACATCGAGGATATGCTACATCAATCTCCCTCTGCCTACCCGCCATCGCCTCGAATCCGGGAAGGATCTCCAATCCCCACACCATCAATGCCCAAGCAGGACCATAAACGTGGTATTTCACACTATCTGGAATTTTCCTAATGTAGTTTCTAAGAATTTTATACGAATAGGCACCCCAAGGAAACCTGTAGAAGGCGTCTAGGTCCTCTACCAAAGCCCACAACCACGGGAATACAGTCTTTTGTGAATCATGGCCAAATACAAATACGTATGCCATGAGGACGTGGGCAACACGAAAGTGAATCTCTCCCTCCGGATCATCTATATTGTTTCGGGCATTGCAAAAGCGCGCCAACAAATCAGCACCAGTCATATGAACCCCGTTACAGGCAGACCTAAATGTAGACAACCTACTCACATCTGGTGGGGAAGTATTATCGAAGTCAGAATAACCAAAATTTAAGCCCGTGATCAGTGCATGATCCTCAATGCTATACTCGACATCCCCCCCGCAGATGTGAAACCATATCCCACGCCGTGTATAGATACACCTACAGATAATACTGTGGAGGGCCTGACTGGCAAGGAATCCCGGACCCCACCCAATGAAATGGCCAAATGGCCCTTGCTGAAATCGGTTTAACAAAGACATCCCACCCACATCTAATAATCTACCCCTTATTTCTTCTACAATCCCTACTTTATAATACGTATTTGGTTTGGATTTTCGGTTGACGGAGTTCGGTCTACGGTACCAGGGACGGGGGGATTCCTACAACAGATGAATCAATAATTATTTATAAATTAATTAATCACTAATTAACAATGATCAATTAATAATTAATTAACAATTGAATAAAAATCAAACTGACATAGACTTTTAATTCAAATTACATGTGTTAAATAATGTTAATTGTTAACAATTATAATTACTTAACAATTCCAATTTTTAATTATTTGTTAATTGTTAATATTAATTAATTAATTGTTCATTAATAATATTAATTAATTGTTGTTTTTAACTGTATATATTAATCAATTGTTAATATTAAAAATTAATTCATAGTTCTTAACTATTAATCGTTATCAATTTAATTAGTTCACATTTCTAATTTTTAATTAAATTTGTTAATTGTTAATATAAACATTAATTCTTAAATTTGAATATTAAAGGTTAATTGTTAATATTAATAATTAATTGATAATTGTTAACCATTCTAATTTAAATTAGATTTCTTAATTTGTAATTACATCTAATTATTTAACAATTCTAATTAATTGTTAATTACAGTCAAAGTGATAATCAACTATCATAATGATGTCAAAAAAATTCATAGAACTCGTGCATAGATGAACCGCTGGATGAATGGCCTTGGACCGCCCGGCTGTGTGCCGAGAAGGCCGGGCGGTTCATTATGCCTACTCCGGCGGTTCGGGTATCAAAAAATTCCAAATATTACGTACATTTCACATATAATACATGACAGTCTCAAACACGTATAAAGAATTCCCAGAAATTAAGTATAATATGCAATTCTAATTAATTAACAAATATCAATTTAGAGGTACATAATCATATTTTAAATAATCAAAACGATGTCAAGAAATTGGATACAATTATCGAGTTGTTGAACCGCCGGAGTAATCATCATGGACCGCCCGGCAATGTGCCGAGAGGCACCCAGCGGTCCATGCTAGCTGCTCTAGCGGTTCGGGCATATATGGGTTTAGAAGATTACGATATACCTGTATATGGGTTGGAATGTCTTCATCCGAGTCTCCCATGGTCTCCAACGACGTCCGATGAGCTCCGAAGACTATGGTACCTTCTCCACCTCACCGGCGGTTCAACTTGGGATCCAGCTATGTCCTACGACACTCTACTCCACCAATGTCACGACGGGGGCGGTCCAAGGAGTTGGAAATTTTTGAAAGAATGAGGAGGAGAGGTGGTGGAATTTTTGAAACAATGGAGAGGAGAGGTGGCAGTCCAAGAGGAGGAAGAAGAAGACAATGGGCGGTCCAACCTATTTTCCCCACAAACTTTTATTAAACCATTCAATATTACAACTACTTTTACCTTTTTTGACTACTTTTTTACTTTTGAATCACTTTTTCAGTTAGGGCACAAATTTATAGGCAAAGTGGGTATTTTCTACATGTGTAACAATGTTTTGGGTAATTTGTTCATCTAATTTTTCAAAATGGGTAGTATTAATTTTCTCCCATCATAATTTAGTCACATAAAAAACAAAATTGAAGGTAATAATTATAGTTTGCCTCAATTAAAGTCAAGGGTTCCTTCACCGACCAATGAAGAAAAAAAGAATTTCAGACAAAAACCTAAACAATATATAGGTTGCAATGTTAAAGGCACAGCACATGAGAGTCAAAATAATGAAACTGACACAGACTCCCAATCAATTCTTGAATAAGCAATAATTTAATAATAGAAAAATTGCAGCTTCAAAGAATATGTAAGAAGAAGCCATACATCATGCTCATGTCATCTTCCCAACTTTTTAACCCACACAAATCTCACATCCTCAACTCAACTTCCCAACACACAGAATTCTTTTTTCCCCTCTCTTTTAAGGCATCAAAAAAATCTGCTCAATTTTGCTCTGAATTTAATGAAACCCACAAAAGGAATAATACCATCTTCCATTTCTTTTATCAGATACATTGATAATGTACAAAAATTACAGCAATTTCCTTTCCAGAAATATTTTCTTCCTATGCTAAAAAAGCTAAAAAAACAATCGCCATAAAATGCTAATTAATTAATCTTGGAAAAAGTAGCATATCCGTCCTAGAGTAAAGATCTCTATAGCGGATCACCTCATATGGTCTGATTTTGTTTAAATGGACTCCTGAAGTCGATAAGTTACTGTAACTTAACCCTCCATTCTAACGGACTCTCCATTCTAACGGTCGTTTAACGTCGTTAAGTAAATTAATTTTTTATTTCAACAACTTATCGAATCCATTGTCTATTTGAATAAAAACTGGACCATAAGAGGTGATCTGTCGTAGGGACCTCTACCTTAGGTGCGGATATGCTACTTTTCCTATATTTTAAATATCACGTATATTATATATTATATGTTCATTTTCACTAAAAATAAAATTTACTTAACAATGTTAAACGACCGTTAGAATGGAGGATTAAGTTGGAACAACTTATCGACTTAAGGGGCCCATTTGAACAAAATCGGATTATAAGAGGGTGATCCGCCATAGAGACCTCTATTCTAAGGGCGGATACGCTACTTTACCCATTAATATTTTCTCGTTGAAATTTCATTCTGCTCTTTGTACAGCAGTCTTGAAGAGCAAGATGTATAGTTTATGATCCATGGAAAAATACATAAATCCACCTACTGAGTGTGTGACAAACGACCCAAAACTGGACCCTACTATGCAGTGCCAAGCAGGCCCATATACCCCATCAAACTCCTGCAAAAACCAATTCGATCGCTCATATAACTATCTAATCAATGTAGTGTTGGCGATTAGTATGATTTCTCACCAAGTGTAGTATTGACTATTGAGCATGGGGTAGTAACTAAAAGTAAGTTAAAACAATAAAGAAATTATGAAAAGATCAAAGCCCACATCAAGAATGAAGAAAGTCGATGATGGGTACTGATTAGGTTACCTTTTTAAGTGTGAGAGCTAGAGTCTTGGAAGTGAACTTTTCCAAGCTATCATGCGCCTTTCTTGCACAATTCACAGCATGAATTTGCATAAATGGGGGCATATCAACGGCCACAACTTTGACAGCATTGCAGGAGAAGAAATCAGCCAACTCCACCTGTGAGGAGCAGAATGATCTTCTCCTACCTCCTCCTCCATTCACTGCTGGAGGGATTGAGGATAAAGAGTTTCTACTCCTCATTAATTTGTCCTCATCGACCATCAATTTGGATCCCTTCTCCATATCAGACTCATCAAAGGAAGCCCTCTTGGGGTCTTTCTCCAAAGATGGTTTCTTTTTCTTAATTCTGGTGCTGCTCACCAACTGACTCTTCTCCACGATTTTGTCAGCGGCGGAGAAAACGACGCCGTTACGGGCGTGGTGCTGGCTGCTTGATTTAGTGAGGGCCGCGCATGAGGTGTTGGTTTGGGGTTGCGGGTGAGGAGGGACGGGTTTCTTGTGATTTGTGTAGAGTTTTGAGAAGCGGTGGGATATGGTTTGGATGGTGGTGGGTGGTGGTGGATCTGGGAGGGGATGTGGGTGGTGGTTCTTAGAGGGGAAAGGTTTGGGCTTTCTTGATGTGGGATCCATGAGTACTGGAGAGTTTGGAGCTGCTAAGTTGCGCCTGCTGCTGGTTTGATGCGCCATTGGTTGTTAAAGGATAAAGTGAAAGAGAAGGGGTGTGACTTGACCGGGAGGGAGAGGGATCTGCATCTCATCTCATCTCATCTCTATTCAAAAGCCATGTGGTACACACTGCATTAATAGCGGTACCTGCTGGGGCTTTCATGTCATACTTATATACTACTAACTTATATTAACACGCTTATATTATGTTCTGCTAAATCATAATTTTGTACTACATATTCATTTATTTTATTCCTTTTCATTAAATGCTTAAATTTCTCTTCATCAAATTAATTCAATCTTATTCTTATTTCCTGATTTTGAGTTGGAATCTGCGGAGTGGGACGAATTTTTGCAAAATGTAAAGACGGTAAATGCATTGAATTATGTTGGTTCTATATATGAAGGGTAGGTTAATAAACTAAATTTTAACATTTCTTGATTTTTTTTTTTGAATAACAAGATTGATAGGTTCACTTGCTTACCGGTAAACTAGGTAAACTTACGTAGCAAATTCTTTTTGTGAGAGAAAGATTGATATGCTCAAACATATAGATAGTCATGATATCAAAGTGAGGTGATATGTTCTATAATAGATAGCATGTGAATAGACAGATCATTCGCGGAATTGATGTGATTAGTCGATTGCTCTTATACTTAGAAAAATATTATATTTTTAGTTAAATGTTGTTTAAACAGATTGATTGACACAAATACAAAACTCACTAGTGAATAGTTATGTCAATACTATAAAAATGCATAATGTAAAGAACACATGCAATTTAACATGGTTCGAGAAATTCTTATATCCATGATCGATCAAAGCTAGATCGATGAATCCATTAATCTTGAATTTCTCTCTTATTTATACTCTTAAAGTACGAGATAACTCTTTTTTATTTATATTCGCTGAGAACAAGCCACAAGATCAAATCAAAACTAGACAATATCTTGTGTACGAGTTATGGGCTGTGGCCCAATTACAACTTGAAATCAAACTTAGATCCCGTTTAAACTACGTCTATTATTCTATTACAAAACTTTATAATGGTTTGACTATAAAATATTTTCTAAAACTAATGACTTGAAGGTTCGAATATAAATATATAGTTCTCGATCATTTCTCTAGAATATTGATTCCTCTATAAGAGATAGCACTAAATAATTTCTTCTCTCTAAAATGAGTGTTGGGTTTGTTTTGAAGTTGTGAGAAATACTTGCAGAGTTTTGACTCTATGACTTCTAGAATGCTTCATTTAATTATACAGAATGACTTGAAATATTTATAGGCATAACATTTGAAAAATAATCTTTACATCATCATTAATGGGCATTAAATGTTAAAGTGATTGTTGGATGATAATTGGGCATCGTTAGAGTTTTCCCTACGTGTCATCTAACGTGACTACAAAACATGTCATATGATGATCCATTTAAGTAGATCGTTTGCATCCTCTAATATGTAGGAACAACTCACTAGACTCCATGGACGTGTAGATACATTGATCTGCACTTGGACAAGTCGACTCATTAATATGTTCTTGAGAGATCTCTTATCAATCTGCATTCAGGCAAGTGACTTGTTCTCTCCTGGACATGTTAGTTGATTTTCTTATCGATTTGATCGTTGTCGATGTGCTCATAATGTAGGTAAACTCTTGTGTTTCTTTGCTTATGCAACTCTTAGTCTTGAACCAAACTGATCATATGGATCAAATAAATCGATATGTTCTTACAGTTGATGAATTTGCTACAAAATGATAAGGTCGATCTTATAAATCAGATCATTAATTTGATATGTCTTCACATTGTGATCTCACTTTTAATACTTACACTAAATAAATGATTTGTTATCTATTTGACTGGATGCTTGTCATTACATTGTAGATTAATCTACACTAAAGAAAACATCAGGTGATCTTCTATAGACCACATCGATTTGTCCTTAATATTTTAAATCAATCTGCCTAAGTCCAACGCTAATTTAGACAAACATGCTCCCTCTGTCCCGTTAAAAGTGGTTTGGTTTGACCAAAAAATTCTCACATATTTAGTCAAACCAAATCACTTTTAATAGGACGGAGGGAATATAAAATATCATATCAACATCTTATGGATCACATGGATGAATCGATGTATTCCATAACATTTGTATCGATATACTTATATAAAAGCAATAACATCCTAAATATCAATATAAACGAATACACAAGATAGTTTCACAATATATCATCAAAAGGCACAATAGGGCAAAAACATTCGCAACAAATTATATAACAATTCTTAGGTGGATTTTAAATAAAATGATACTTACTATATTTTAATGCAATAGGTATATATTCCGATTTGCTTTTGAGGACATGATAAAATTCAATCCTTCAATTTCTGTTTTAGAAAATTGAAGTTTCTCCAATAATTTTTAACAAATGATGAGATATTTGACTTCCGTGTCCTTCCAACAACCGCCGCTCCACCATGACTAAGTTGAATTTTGTGGGCCTTTTAGACAATCCATTTGTTCTTATTGGTTTTAGAACTTTATTATAGAAAGAAATGCAAGAAATTTAAAATTTCAAATTACTCTTAGAATGATGTCCATATTTGATTAAATAGCATGAGCATGAACATTCTAACAGTAATGACAAAATGTCTGGTCAAGGAATTAGTAGGTGCATTCAAAAAATTTTGAAAATGGACTATCACAAATGTTACAGGTTGTAACTACAATGACAATCCTAATAACCTTACAAATAAACCCACCTCACTGCAAGAAAATTATCCTTTTGCGACATGAAAAATGTGTCGTAAATTGTTATTTTAATATCGCAAAAGTATATTTGCGATATTTTGTACGTCACATCAACTTGTTTCGCAAAAGGTGATGCTGCATTTTTACGACATTTTGTTTGATAGTGACGCAAGATATATGAAATTTTGTACTTCAATTTTCTTAAGTGTCGCATAAAAATTATGACGCACAATATCTATTTTAAATGATGTGGCATAATTTAAAATGACGTTAATATGCGACATTAAATCACGACATAATTATAATGTGATGTAATTTTATTATAAATCATAAAAAAAATAAAAATTTAAAAATCGGATCGGATTTGAACCAACCAAGCAACCGGTCCGGGTCAACCCCGAACCTCACATAAAATAGACAAACTTTGTAACCATCTGAGCTAGATAAAACATTTGTTCATTGAAATTCAATTATTAAACTTAATATATAATTATTTTTTATTTATAAATACTTAAAACTATAATTAGTACTCCCTCTGTCCCACTAAGCTTGACACTTTTTTTTCCGGCACGGTAATTAAAGAGAATGTATAAAGTAGTCTAAAAGTTATAAAGGTGGTAGAGTCCACACCTTTTTGAAGAGATAATTTTTGCTATTTTTGGAGTGTGTCAAGCTTAGTAGGACGTCCCAAAAAGGAAAACGTGTCAAGATTAGTGGGACGGAGAAAGTACTATTTATATTTGATTGAAAAACTATTAAAATTATCATTATTAAATTTAAAATAATCATTTTTCACATAAAATTCTAATATATTATTTTGTAGTACATGTATATTTTTTAACAATATTAATAACTAATAACTATTAGTTTATGAAATATATAAGTTTAAAATTAATTTGGCTTTTATACAAATTTTATTTAAATATTCATATATTTTGAAAAATAATACTCCCTCTATCCACCAAGTTTCTTCCTACTTTTCTTTCTATTTTTGGCAACCCCTTATCTACTCATAATACACTACACAATCTAACTTTTTTTGGGTCTCATTCTCCACTTTACCCTCACTTTATCTTTTACCAACAAAAGTCAACTCATTTTATTAAAACTCGTGTCGGGTCAAAATGGAAAGAACATTAGTGAATGGAGGGAGTAGTATATATGAAAAATTTAATTTTAGTGGCTCATATTTCAATCTCATTAATGATAACTCATATTGTGAAGTTTAAGTTTCTAAAAAAATATTTTAAAATACACATAAAATAAATATTGCGTATATATTAGAAATTTGTGTCACATTATTTTATTAAAACATAAGTGACGCAAATATACAACAATTGATACAACAATAATTTTAATGTGTTGTATATTTACGTTATTTTGTGAAAGTGTCGCAAATAATTGTTACAATTAAAAGGCATAAAAATAAGTGTTGTAGTTCATGTTAGAAAACTATAACACAATACATATATGACGCACAATTGTGGTATATTTACGACATTTAACACAATCTTATTTTATTATGTCATTAATTTACGATATTTAATTGATGTGTTGGAATGGAAATGTCGTAATTTAAGAACATATAAATAAATGTTGTATATGTGTTACAAAAGTATGTCATAATTTTTAAATGATGCAAAATAAATGTAAACAAATAACACTAGATTAATAAATTTAGCAATTTATCGACAATTAAATCTAGTGTCACAATAACTCCAACTTTCTTGTAGTTAGATAGTGTTAATTATAATTAAATATCTAATTAGCAGTTGTTTTCTTCCATAGTTCCATATACATGCACTAACTAAATAACAGTAAAAAAAAAACAAGTGATTTGTATTTCATTTCACTTATTTGAATGCATCAATTATATTTTTAATTTACCTAGAGACGAAGACAGGGATGGCTGGTAGTGGCTCTGGGTGTCTATTCGGGTCGGGTCGGGTACCCTATTCGAAATTTTCGGATACTCAATTTCGAAATTCTTAAATTTTACATACCCGAATCCGATCCCGACTATCAAATTCGGGTACCCAAACCCGATTTGGGTATTTCGGTACCCGAAATACCCATGTCAATTGAAGTAATCTTAAAATTTTGAAATTTTTTCGGGTATTTGGGTATTTTTATAATATTTTGAGTTATCGGGTATTTCGGGTATCTTAATGAATATGAGATTAAATATATAATAAATTTATTTAACTAATTAAATTAATTATAAATCGAATTTTTGGGTAATAACCGAAACCCGAACGGGTATTACCCGAGCCCAAATATATAAAATACCTAATCCCGAATACCCGAATTTCGGATTTTAAGGTACCCGAACCCGATAGGATATCAGGTAATACCCAAAATTCGAGACCCGAATGAACACCCCTAGCAGTGGCCACCGCCCCCTCAAAAATTCAAAATTATATATATATAGATATATAGTTTGTTAGTTTATGTTTTAAAATAAATATTTTTTATTAAGTTTAATTAAGATTCTTAATTCTTAATTTATGTATTATTATATATAAATATGTTAACTTTGTTGAGTTATATTATATATATCACCTCATTAGCACATGACTTGCAATTGAAAGATATATATATATATATTTTTGCAAGTTGCAACCTTGCAACTTTTCCAAAATATTTTTTCAATTATATATATATTATTTAGTATGATTTGTGACTAATATATTCTATTCCAACATTGGTTAATGAAGTTCGAGCACGATTATTCTATGATATGTAATTTGTTCTTTATATTTTAATTCATATGCATATATTTGTTATTATCTATTTTCTCTATAATTTAATTATTTCAATCTGCTATATAGTACGTAATATTTAGAGATTTTGAATTAATTAATAGCCAATTAAATCGGTCATACATGATCTCAACTATTTGTCTCTTGATTACAACGTAGAATTATTTCTTTATATTTCATATTTATTTATTTTTAAAATAGTTTTTTTAAGAGAAACAATATACTTTTTATATATAGGTTCATAAATCAATACAATGAAGTATAAAACATTTCATTCGTTTTTCAATGATAACAAGAAACGCCTACAGAGTTTTCTTAATTGTGGATAACAATAGTAGAAAATTTCTACCAACTTGGTATAAGAAATTTATTGATTAATTAGAATATTCGCCTATAAAAATTATTGCATATTGTCTTCATTATTTATTTTTTCCGTTTAATTTTATAATTCTAATGTTAATAAAGTTCGTCCCCTTAATTAAAATTTCTGGCTCCGGCCTGAATTTACCTAGAAAAAAGATAGATGACTACAATTACGTGATAATGGACTAAATAAATATAATGCAGGACAAATGTCGTACAAATAAAGTTCAACTATCAAACCAAATACGACTAATAATTTATGAATGATAGGCACCTAAAATTTTGCATAATTTTTGCAAAAGCTCCCTAACTTGATATTATTATTTATTTATTATTAATATCATATTTAATAAATGTGGACCACTCAGTCTTTGGTTTATTCACATGAACACGAAACTCTCCATCCTACACTTTATGTCTCCATTATTAGTAACTCTTAGAGCATCCCCAATGGGGTTGCTCAAATAGTGGGTTCGGTGGCAGTTCCATAAATAAATGAAACTTTTTTTGGTGGGGTTTGGAAGATTGTGTTGGTAGGGATTGCTCAAATGGTGGGTTCGGTGGCAGTTCCATAAATAAATGGAACTTTTTTGGGTAGGGTTTGGAAGATTGTGTTGGTAGGTAGCAGTGGGAGTTTCTCGCTTTAGGTTTCCGGAGTCTCTACTTTAATAATTATAGAATGATTGAATTTGAGAAAAATGATATTAATTAAATGTGTTAATTTAAATTTGTAATATAAAATAAATAAATAAAAACGAAAAAAAATTAAATATTTAATTTTTTATTAATATTTTAATTTATTTCATTAAATAACATTAAAATTAAAATAGCAATTTTAGAAATTAAAATTTCATTAATTTTAATTTCAAATACAAAATACAAGAAATTGAAATACGAGAATTGAAAACACACGAAATTAAAATACAACAAAAGAAACGAAAAAACACACTTAATTTAAATCCCCAAATCGAGCGTAGATTTCTTCGATTAAATCATGCTCGAGCATCTCGTGAGCACGCCTATCTCGGAGGTTGGCCGAACGCTCCATGTACTCATTGAAAAGTTCGTTGGCACCGCGAGTTGCTTCCTCGGGTGGAGTGGAGGAGGAGCTTGCTTCAGTATCCGGTGCCCAACTAGTCACATACGGACCTTCGTCTTCAACAATCATGTTATGCAAAATAATGCAAGTATACATGATGTCGGATAAATGCTCACGAAACCAAAGGTGTGCCGAACCTTTAATGATTGCCCATCGAGATTGGAGTACTCCAAATGCTCGTTCGACGTCCTTGCGTGCCACTTCTTGCATAACTTTGAAACGAGACCGTTTCTCGTCGGTGGGCGTCGACATTGATTTTGACGAAAGTCGGCCAACATGGGTAAGCGTCGTCGGCTAAATAATAGCCCATGTTGTATTGTTTGTTGTTGGCCATGAACGTCAAACGAGGCGCTTTCCCGTTGAGCACGTCGTTGAACACCGTAGACTGGTTGAGCACGCAAACGTCGTTTGCTGATCCGGCAACACCGAAGAAAGCGTGCCAAATCCATAGATCTCGGGACGCGACCGCTTCGAGCATGATAGTTGGGTGGCCTTTGTCTTGGCGTGTATAAGCCCCGCGCCATGCCATCGGACGATTTTTCCACGCCCAATGCATGCAATCGATGCTACCGAGCATGTCGGGGAAGCCGTGCTTCTCTTCGTGAAGCTCCGTTAGACGTTGAATATCTTCTTGGTTGGGTCGCCTCAAATATTGAGACCCAAAAGCCTCAACAACGGCATGACAAAAACGTTTGAGGCATTCTATGCCCGTTGATTCGGCGACCCGGAGATACTCGTCGTATTGATCGGCGGCACCTCCATTTGCAAGTTGCCGGATTGCAACCGTGCATTTTTGTAGTGGCGTGAACCCTTGACGGCCCGTAGCATCTGTACGTTGTCGGAAGTATTCTTCACGATTCTCCAAGGTTGTGACGATGCGGAGAAATAATTCTCTTCGCATACGAAATCGACGTCGGAAATAATTATCGGGGAATGTTGGATTTTGGGAGAAGTAGTCGTTGTATAGACGTACGGAGGCCTCCTCTCGATCCCTTTTGATGAAGGCTTTTTTTTTTGGACGTTGAGAGTCGGATGTATTGAGTGATGCTACATATTTATGACCCGTCTCCATAAAATTATTTACGAGTTGTAAAAATCAAGCATTAATTTCATCGTCGGAATCGGAAGAAGAAGACATTTTTTGGGGGCTAACTTGTAATAAAAATGGTTGAAGAAAGATGGTTGAAAGATTGAAGAATGGATGAAGATGTGTGAAAATGTGGGATTGAAATAGGGTATTTATAGATGAATAAAAGAATAAAAAAAAATGAAAATGGGGTGGGTTCGGGAAACCCACGCCCATAGCCGTGAACCCGCGTGGGTAGCCGGCGCCCAGCGCCCAGGCGCTGGGGACACAGCCCCAGTTCGGGCACCCCAGCGGCACAACAAGGGTTTCTCGGGGGGGTTGCCCGCGCCCCTGCCCAGGGGCTGCCCGGGTTTCGCGAAACCCCCCGCTGCAGATGCTCTTATCATGGCCCCTTTGAGAATGCAATAAATTTTAGTATTATTATATACTCGTGCTTATATATATATAATTGAGGTAAAATAGAAAATAGTCAAATAAGATATGAAAAAATAAATAGTAGTGACCAACATAATATTATATAAATTATAGTCATTTTTATTGTAAATTGTCAAAAATATCCTTATAAATTAATTGACAAATTTTTTGTTTTTAACAATTTGAGTATGAATCCCGCTTGCTAGGTATGATTCATACTCTTCATACACATGTAGTAAAATTTATACAATTCATGTATGAATTACTAAAATCACACCATTCATATACAATATCTAAATATTATTTGTTTGAATGTTTTTGTTGGTGTGGTTTGATTTTTAAGTTTGATAATATGTTATTGTTAGTGGTGTGTTTCGATTTTGGTTGTGGAATAAATTTTGATGGTGGAATTGGTGGTGATGGAATTTCTTTAATCGACGAATTTTTCATTTTTTAACCTTTTGAGTATGAATCTCGTTTGCTAAGTATGATTCATACCCTTCATACATGTATAGTATTATTCATACACATCACGTATGAATGATCTGAATCATTAAAATCATACCATTCATACTTATAATGCGGGAATACTGTCGGGAGTATTTAAAAGAATATTTTTGTCCCACAAATTAGAAATTGGCTAGAATTTATATATTATTATATTGGTAGTTAGTATATCTTCCAATCTTGTATGACTATTATCTATAATTAACTCTCTATAATTCATCTATCATTTAGATTTTAGAGTGAACACTAATACTAGAGATTTTGTTACAATAGGGGAACAACTCGAGAGTTTTCATTTCGATGCCTTTTATAGCAATATTACACTTTCGGCTTTACTTGGGTGATACACGAAATGAAATTAAAGATAATAATCGTTAAAAAACCGAAAGAGATTCAGTATTTCCTCTCTTTTAATTTCTAGCATCACTATAAGATAAGATGATATGGGCTCAAATGATGATTGTATTTGTTGTAATGAATACAACATACTATCATTTTTTATTAGGGAACAAAGGGACAGATAAGAGAACAACAGTCATATAGCATTAAACAAACAAGATTTAAGAAAAATGACAGAACACACAAACACACGCACTGGAATCTACTATCAAGAAGAATGGGTCGTGCATAATTTCACTCTTGCGTTCATAGAATATGATGATATGAGATTTGGCCACATCCCAAAACGTATACTAAAAAAAATATGATTAATTTTGAATTGGAGAACACTTCTAAATATATCAAATTAGAACACAAACTCAACATCTAACCTAAAGTTTAAAATGGTATATCATTTACCATTGATTGAGCTACAAATTGGTCATACAATAATTTTACAAACAATATGTATATTACTAACATGAAGATATGATTGAGGCCCTTAAGCTTCTTGAGGACTGAGGCAATCACTCCAATTACCTTGTGAGCAAACGGGACTATGCGCCCTCCCTGCTTTTAGTTCCAAGGACTAGGGAGCCTTCCATCTCTAAAAACCGAAGTGCCACCTGATGCTGCAGGAGACGGAGACGAGATTATATAACTTGCTCCTGATACAGTAATTGATGGGGGTCCTTGCGCAGCAGGGGCGAACCGCGAAGGACTACCTGCAATTCCTAGTGTAGTCTTATAAGAGTGGGGTACCTGCAATTATTCAAGAAAATTAGTGCCTTTCATGCCTAAAGCTCCAGGGTCATAACTTTTCGGGAAGAATGGGCCATTGCCAAGTGTCAGAAATTATTTGGAACTCTATAATCACACTGGACAATGGTTCCAAACTTCCAAGGTTAAAAATAAGCAGCTCTTTCTAGATCAACAAACACTGTGAAGTAAAGATGATAGAGTAAAGGTGGTTGACTCAAGACACCCTAAACTAATCACATAACATCTTATATAAAGTAAAATTCTAACTCTAATAAAGTCCTATTCCTAATTAGACTAACTCAAATTCTAAACCTATAATAACTCTTAACTCAAATTATAAACCAGTAATAAGACTCCAAATAAGAAAATAAACATAAATAAAAATAATAACTAAAAATATGATTCCTAGTACTGGAAAAAACAACTAATTATAATACTAATAATCCACTAAAACATGTATATCAATTGCCTCGATGTCGAAACACCCTTGTCCTCAAGGCTGGGAAAGATTTCAAAAGACATCCCAAATTTGCCACATTGACACGTCAAGAGGTATCCCGGGCAGGATGAAAAGTAGGCACAATTGTGCAAACATGACTGTGAAGGCGTGGCTAGTGCAATATATGTGGTCCATAATGTCTGGATCAGGTGGCATTATGCACTGTGTGGTCACAAGAAAAGTAGGAAGTTCCATCTTATGAAAAATAGGACGTGGCAGCAAGATCAGCCGTGGAATCCCAAACGAATAGCAATCTAAGGATTCATTAGAAACCCTAGGTGGCGCCTCCAATTGCATGTTAGGCATGGCGGTCTTCGGTTTGGGCGTCGGTGTTGGAGCAGATTATGCAACTGTTGATTTGGAAATTAGGGTAGCCAGCATAAAGACCAGCAGCGATGGGAACGGAGGCACAATAGTGTTGGTAGGATCTGGAATTAGGGTTGTGCACGAAACTAGGGTTTTCAGACAAGGGCGGCGGTGGCAGAACCTGGAGTGGTGCAACCATGTCACCCTCTGGAGATGTATCGTGACTTCCCTCAGATGCGAATCGACGGTGATGGAAAGCTTCTTCAGTAAGGCCTCCAGGTTTTTTCCAGTCACAAATTGCTTTGTTGCAGCAAAGACCTGAGCCGCAATCGCTGCATCTTGGGCCTCTCGAAGCCCTTGAATGGAACCAATCAACTCCTCGACCACCTTCTCTAATGTCTCCAATCGGTTTTCAGTGCTATGCATGTTCGCCATCTTGATCCGGCAGGTCGGACCAATTGATAGAGTAAATGTGGTTGACGCATGATAAGATAAAAACCAAAAAAGTTCAATAGAACGAAATCCTCAATTGAGGCCAAGGGTAATACCGTTCAAAAACTCAATAATCAAAGACACCCTAAAATTGTCACATAACATCTATATATAGTAAAATCATAACCCTAATAAAGTCATATTCCTAATTGAACTCTGACTCAAATTTTAATCCTATAGTAACTCAATGATAAACCAAGAATAACTCCAAATAAGAAAATAATCCTAAATATATATAATAGCTAAAGTACAATTTCTACTACTTGAAAAGCAACTAATTGTAATATTAAAATAATCCGCTAAAGCATGTCTATCAGAAGAACACAATGAAATGACTCAAATATTTACCGTGACTGAGACTGGCTTTCGCAGTTGGGAGTCAGAAGACGGTGAACAACTGCTTGTGCGAGCTAAATGTCGAGAATGTGCATTATGGTTTGAAACATCATCAGCTTCTCCCTCTGTATCACCACAAGGATTTCCATCTTTTCCTGTTCTAGGGGTATTGACCCGAATCATCGACCCTGAATCAGTCATGGTATCGACTTGTAGTGGAAGAGGAGGACGGCTTGGCATTCCTTGCACACTATTCTGTCTCTTTAAGTGCTCTTCTGCACTCAGAATCTGTTAACAAAAGAATTACCAGATGATTACAACCATCCAGCAAGACTTGTCATCAACCTCAATATCCAGAAGATATATATGTTACCTGTTTAAGTACTTGTACTAAACTATGTTTTTTCTCATTCAAAACTTCCAACTTCTCCTTAACCTCCTTTCTCCTTTTCTCCACATCACTTGTAGCAATTTTAATGTTGATGTTCTAAAATGTAAAACGAAAGGAAGGATGAGCATATGCAACATGAGAAGAAAATATAAGAGGGCATTTGATATACAATTCATGTCAGCAGAGTTCAAAGGCCAGAGATTAAGATCAATGTCACAAATTACATGGATTGTCTAATTTCACAATTCTAATAGCAATTATGCTGCATCTCACATCAGCTAGCCTAGAAAACATACCAATTGAAGTATTTTGATTTTGAGAAAAGGAACTGGCCTGTTTCTGTCTTGTTTTGACGCTCATTTTTTTGACCATCACAATATCTTTCTCTCAATTATTCTACGTAAACATAATATACTGATCCAGAAGAAGCAAAATTTATCAGGAAACCGGAGAAGAGCAGGCATAAGGCATTTTACTGTTTACAGGGCAAAATGAATGGCTTCTTCACTACAGTAAAGCCTATAAGATAACATTATCTCATACTATCATAAACAAATATCACATGTCTCAATATGTCCACAAAGTTCATCTCTGATTCATTCAGTCTTGCACCAGCAAACAACTTTTCTTCTGAAGTTTAAGTGAAATAAAGATTTTAGAAATCCCCCTTGCATCCCATAAAAAAACATATGGCATAACTGAAAGACCGAACAACTTTCTGGAGTAGGTGATGCTTTCAAGAGATACCGAATGAGAAGCAGCAAAAGCGCTGGTTATACAAGAGCATCACTATGAAAATAGAATATAGGAGCGAATAAGGTTGTCAAAAGCAGGAACTAAAAGGCACAAGAGTTGCTCCTGGCGGAAGCAGGGCACACCATTTAAGAAATATTTTTCATTTTGAATCCACAAACAGCATTATTGAAGAAACATGATGGTAAAATATAATCAAGAACATTCTCAAATATGATCTTCTTCTAGTTAATGAATAGAACCATGAAGAAACCCAGTCACTATAACCTCATAAAAATCACTATTTCAATTAAGGGCCATAGCACCCACAAGGTGCAGAACTCTGCAGCGCTGCCTTTCGACAACCCTCAGAAATTACTATAACAAGTAAAGAGAAATAAAAGAAAGATAAATGAATGCAACTCAACCAATTTCTCATGAGTATGTTTGATAAGTAATTATTAATGGGAAGATATCGTTTCCTTGCTTGATTATATACCCTAAAACAGTATTCAGCAATCTAAAAAGGTTGGAATAGGTCAAATAAAGGAGAAAAGCAAAGTGACTTTAGTGCCATGTCAATTATACATGGATTCTGCCGGCCTTCAAAGCTCATGAATCATCCTAAAGTTAAGCTATTTTACCTCACATTACAATCTTTCCAAACCCGCACTAACAGAAGTGGGATAACACAATATAATGTAATCACAAATAAATCTTCTCCTTATATCACACTGAAGACCAATATCCACATAGGGAATCTTGTCTCTTAATTATCCAGTTTACAGAGAAATGCCATATCAAAAGTACGAAATGATTGTAATAGCATAAGTCCATCAAATGCAGCATTCTATGCATTCTTCACGCGTACCCAATAAACACAAAAACCACAAGCAAAGCAAAATTAGACCATCACTTTGAAAGATACATATCAAAAATATACCGAGAGGATAAATCCTTGAAATACAGAAATAGAATACCTCGCCCGCCTTATTATCCGGAACCTCTGGTACGCCGTCATTCTTCACAGTCTCCAAATCCTTCTTCTTTTCCTTCACCGCCAAAACATCATCCTTCTCCAACAATTTCCTCAAACACTCTTCTCCCTCTACGGAAATCACATTCGCCGCCTTCCCGTCCTCCCTATCCCTGGCCTCCTCCTTCCCCCCTTCTCCCTTCTTCAATTCACCCTTTATCATTAATCCAGAACCCGAGCAGAGATTATCGACATGATTAACATTTCCAACTTCACTCGATGCATGAAGAACGGAACTCTGATCAAAATTGCCGCAGCTGGCTTTGGAATTTGGGGGAGGATTAGGGTTCGAAGTGGTTGCCACATCGGTCGGGACATCGGAGGCACAGAAATGGAAGCGGGAAAGTGCTTTGGCGCGACGACGGAGGAGGATCTTGAAGTCCTTGAGTGAAATCTTAGGGGAGGGGCGAGGCCATCGGCGGGGAACGTCCGGCACTTTGTGAAGGTTGCCTTTGTACAGTGATATCGCCACCATTTCTTTCTAATCTCTCTATCTCCTCATATCACTTTCTGTTTCTTTTTTCTACTTATTTATAGCTTTCGTTTTATTTTTAGTAGATGGCTTTATTATGGTTTGGGATAATATCATAATAATGCCATTCAAATTAGCCAACTTTTCATTTATTTGAAAATATAACATAACTTCTCAATACAACCTAGAAATATGCATCGCTTTCTATTTTGTTGTATTTTTTTCTAAACTTTGGAGTATATCTAAATTGAATATAACATATAGGGCTGCAAACGAGCCGAGCTGAGCCGAGTAGTGGTCTGTTCGGGTTCGGCTCGTTTAATATTTTACATGTTCAGGTTCGGGTTCGGGTTCGGGTTCGGGTTCGAGTTCGAGTCGAACTTTAAATTTATGCTCAAGCTCGGCTCGACATAAAATATTTGAGCTCGAATTCAGCTCGAGTTCGGCTCGTGTCAGGTTCAAACTTGAGCTCGAATTTGGCTCGTGAAAAGCTCGAGTTCGAGCTCGTTCCAAAATACATGATTTAAACATACATTCTTATATTTCAAATGAACATAAACTAAAATAAAATTCAGCTCGAGTTCGAGCTCGTTTACAGGCTCGATTAGAGGTTCGATTAAGAGTTTGTGAACCTGTTCGCGAACAGGCTCGATTAACATACGAGCCGAACATGTTCGCGAGCAAAACGAGTCGAATACCATACTGCTCGAGTTCGGCTCGTTAATTTAGCCGAGCTTGATTTCGGGCTCGAGTTCGGCTCGTTTGTTAACGAGTTCGAGCTCAAACGAGCTTTTACCGAATCGAGCACCGAGTATGTCCCGAGTAGCTCGGCTCATTTGCAGCCCTAATAACATATAGTAATGTGTGCGTGCATGTTGGATGAAATTATTGGGATATTTTGATCCAATTTGGTGTCAAGTTGAATGAAATTATTTTGTTTTGGACTAATTGTGATCTTGATATGTTTTGTAGGTAAAAGGTGATTTTTTGCCATTAATGATGATTTATCAGAAGAGTTTGCAAGTTGGATTCAAGTTAAAAGAATTGATGGTCTGTTGGAAATTTGGCCGGTGTGCCCATACCGCCTATAAAATACTGTAGCTGACAAAGAAAAACAAATTTTGATATTTTTGTTGATTTGGGCGATGATCACTTGATTCTTACGGGATAAATTAGCATAATTCAGTTTTTAGTATTTTATTTAGTATTAGACTTTTAGATATTATATTAGATGAGAAGTATTTATTACCTTCATAGTTATTTTGGTATTTTTGGACTTATTTCCTAATTATAAGAAAACACCTTAGAACTATATATATATATATATATATATATATATATATATATATATATGGAGTATTATTTTGTGAAAACTTTAGTTTCTGGGAAGAGAGACAACTCCTCAATTTCTTTGAAGCATAATTGAAGTTCTTACTTTTCATTATTTTTCTCATCATTCTTCATCATTTATTTATTTTTGTTTTAATTTGATTAAGTGTACTAGCTAATTCTCTTATTTCGGCAAGAGCAATGAAGTGCTGGCAAGATTATTCTGTGAGATCTATTTGGTTTGTATGCTTTATTTTATTACTCTCCGTGTTTATATTTTATTAATCGTTTTATTCGTCTAAATAGAAGTCAATATTTAGTTGAGTAGAATTGATTTATAGCTAATTGAATCGGCCATATGTAATCGTGGTTAGATTTAATTAGTGGTAAATAGACTTATTCCAGTCAAGGGAATAATAGTCTTAATTCAGTAATCTTGCGTGAGTTTATCGGTTTTGAATCCAGTTTCTCTAGATCTTAATGATGTCGGCTCATTAAATCTATAGAGCGTACTCTTACGGTTGTAAGTCAATTAGGGAAATAATTAGTGAAGGGTCTTCCTAGTTATCGAGAAGTTAAGGAGAATAAGATCGTGTCAAAAGCGTCTTCGGTGGTCATAACTGGTTTGTTTGCAGGTTGTTGAAGTTATCTTTGCATCAAGGATCAAAATAATTGAGGCAAGATGGACTTGTTCGTTGACGGAATCGTTTAAATTATTTAAATCGCAACCAAGCTATTTCGTTTGATTTACTCGTTTTCATATTTATTTTCATGTTTATTTTAATAAAATTGATAATTTTTTGCAGTTGGAAATTCGGAGGAAAATCTCGTCGGTCCCTTGGGAGACGATCTTGCTTACCACTGAACTGAGCAGTGCGGTTGAAAAGTCGAATTTATTTTTGGTGTAAAAAGACGCACCATAGCATATCCGCTCCTAGGGTAAAGGCCTCTACGGCGGATCACCTCTTATGGTCCAGTTTTGTTCCAATAGGTCCTGAAGTCGATAAGTTGTTGCAACTTAACCCTCTCTCTTAACCGTTTAACGTCGTTAAGTAAATTAATTTTTTATTTATGATCCTCAACGATCTACTTCTTCATTTAACTCAACGATTTGCTTATTCATTTGCTCCTTATTTAACTCAACGATCTGCTTCTTCATCTGTTTGTTGATCTGCTTCTTCCTTTGCTTGTCGATATTCTCAACAAGGTGATCTGGACTAGCTAACTCAAGTTGAGCAGCTAGCTCAACATGACTATCCTGATTAGCGAGCTTTAGCAAATCAGGTCGCTCAAGTAGCTTGGCTCGCTTCCACTAACCAGGTCGCTTCAGTAGACCAGTTCGTTGCACTTCTCTAGATCGACTCTCAACTCGTTCTCCTCGCTGCATCACCAGCGGGCAACACTTCTCCAGATTGACTCCCAGCTCACTCTCTTTTCGACCTTCCCTCGACTTTGCAGAATAAAAAATTAATTTACTTAACGACTGCTAGAAGGGAGGGTTAAGTTGCAGCAACTTATCGACTTCATGGATCCATTTGAACAAAACTAAATCATAAGAGGTGATTTTCCAGAGAGACCACTTAGGGCGAATATGCTACTTTTTCTTTTTAATTATTCTAATAAATCTAAGATGACATTTTAATTATACATAATAACCATAAAGTATGTATATAAATCAGATTAAATCTATATATATATATATAAACACGAATCATCAATTGATTTCAATTTAAGTGACGATTTAGTAAATAAATTTAAAATACATGTATCAAATTAAATAGTTTTTAAAATATAAATCAAATAAATAACTCTAATTTCTCTCTCCAATAATTTTCTTTTCTTCCTAAAATTATTTTATTTCGTTGACGAAAATATATGCAAGATGCATCTTAAATTAAAGATATCGACAAGAGCTTTAATTTAATACATAATATATATAAAAAAAAATGAATTTAGTATACAACAGTTATGATCAATTAATCAATTGTAAAGAATTATATATATATATATACAAATAATTCTTATACATGTATAATTTATATTAATATTTGTATTTTTTCACTTTATTTTCTTCTTCTATTATTAATATTAAAAAATAAATTTTATTTTTATTTTTTATATAAATTTTAATTATAATTTTTTATTAATTAATGGATCATATAAAAAATGATATATAATTAATAATAAATATATGATATATGAAACCATAAAAATATTATATATATTGTGATAACTAATTTAATTATAATTTTTTTAAAATTAATTAAATGTTCATATGAAAAAAATATGGGTGAGAAATAAGAATAAATCTAAGCTATGAATGTATCTAAAATTAATGGGTGAGATCAATTAAATTAAATTTAAATATGTTCCATTATGTATATATGTTTGATCAATTATATGTAGGGGTGTCACGGTATGGTATACCTTACTAAAATTGTCATACTGTTTCGACTAATATTGTTCGAGTCGCTCGCAATTTAGAACGAGGTCATCTAGCAATAGTAAGTCAACCCAAGTCGTATTCTCAAGGAAGACTTAATAGGGCAATTCGATTCTTTGTTCATAAACGGAAAGCAATAAAAAAAAGGATTTGATTTGAAGTTTTATATCTAGGCGAAGAATGTAAATAAGAAACACAATTTAAATCGAATCTAGGAAAAGAAATAACTTGGAACTTGAATTCAAAAGAAGTACAAAAAGAAATCTAAAAATCGAAACGGAATAAGAAATTGAAAGCATAAACGATAAAACGAATAAAAGCGATAAACGAAAAAAAAATGAGTAAAGGGAAACGAAACGAACTTGAATTAAGAACTGGAAACGGTCTTGAATTCACAACGAATTTCTGGAAACGAAGTACTAGACTATGAATGTTGTAATCGGCTAACTTGAAGATGAAAACAATGCGAAAATCTATCTAGGTCTCAACTCTTGGATCGAGATCGAGACGAGCTAAAACTATGAAAGGAAAACGTCTAAAAAGAATCTTTGGAAGTAGTCTCGAATTGCGTGCCAAACGTCGTGTCGAAAGTGATCTCCTTCGAATGAGAATCTCACCAAATATATATAGGCGAGGGGTAGGTTAGCGGCCGCTGACCCGGTGGCTCCGTGCCACTCTAGGGTTCGTTGCAAAGGCCCCCGCAATGTTCGCGAGGTCAGCGGCCGCTGAGCAAGGTCAGCGACCGCTGACTTGCTCTGGCGCGCGCTCCTTCGGCTGGCTCGGTTGCTGGCTCACACGGCCTAGTCAGCGGCCATGGCGTGTCACGCGACCGCTGACTGGTGTCTCGGCACTAGTCTTTATTTTCTCCTTATTTCTCAATTCTTCCTCGTGTCTTCTCCAACTTCGACACTCGTTTAGGCCAATGATCCTGAAACATAAAATGAAACATAAATCGGGCCAAAATATTAAGGGACGAGAGAAAACAATTCGAATAAAAGTACGGAAGTTACGAGTTTAGACTAACAAAAAGAGGCTAAACAACCCCTCCACACACAAAACTCAAGCATAACTTAGTCTAAACTATCGCTAGGGAAAAATCTAATCACGACATGCGTTCTTGACAAGAATTCAAATTATTTCAAATTGATCTTCATTTCATCACGTCACGTCACATAGAGATCATAGAATCAAGTAGACCATCTAGACTAGATTATAATTTATTCGAACAATGCACAAGATGTTATTGAGATCACATAACTGGCTAGAATTTTTATCCATCTTAAATAGGGTATCTTTTTCTTTTCTTTTCTTTCAACATGAGGAATATTTGAGGACAATATTCACCGGGTGAGTACTCCGAATGTTCGGGTTTTTCCGGTGTGGTTTCCCATACCCATCTCTTTTATAAATTTGTATTTGTGATTAAGAGAGCGGGGTAGAATCCTTTTTGTATTCCTATTTTCCAAGAACTTAAGAAAATTACGTAGAACAATGTCAAGTTATATGGTCATTGTCGCGAGGTGTGAACAATTAGGGGTTACATAATGTATCCTGACGCGGTTTTCCGTGCTCATGGTTCCCATAAGAGCAGAGACCTCTTGACAAAGTTCAATTAATCAAACATGGATACACAACAAGTGGTCATAAACAACTAGTCAATTGAATCAATCAATTTATATCATCATGCATCACTATTTTAATCGTTCTACTAAGATCCACAATTCGGTCATAATGTTCCACATATTCATAGTTCATCTACGTTTCACAACATAAATCAAGGTTTTCAAATTAATCTCATCTTAAACACATGCCACGACTTGATTTACCCACGATGTATCAAGACAAAGTAGCTCTAAAACAATCAAAATTTTGCATGATTAACACTAAAATAAAACGATGAATGCACGCATAAAAATGACACCCCTCCCCCCTACAAAGATAGAGCAATGCCCTCATTGTGGAAAGTAAAGATCTAAAGAGTAGGGATAGAGAGAACGTCCCTGAAATGCGGCAATCGGAGCAACAATCGGAAATAAAACCTGAAAAATGAACTCTAAAAAGGAAAAATAAAGGTTAGCCAAATACACGCTCACACAAAAAGAAAAGAAAATAATAAAGGTACATCAACAGTGAGACAAAGGCTCACTGTTGGTCAGGAGGAGGGTTAGGGTTTGGGGGAATTTGAGGAAGAAGAAGGGGAAAAAGTGGGAAGGAAAGAGGGAAAGGAACAAAAATATAGAAGGATTCGGCCAACTCAGCGGCAACTGACATGTCAGCGGCCGCTAAGTAGTCAGCGACCACTGACTCGGCGTGGCACATGCACGCTGGCGCTGGCGCGGAGCTGGAGCGCGAGGTCAGGGGCCGCTGAGCTTACCGCAGTCGCTGACCTTGCTCTCGTGAAATCCCATCTTTTCTCCTCCGCGAATTGTTTTCGACTCGGTTTCCTCCCAACTCGTCGATACTTACGAACATAGAAAACGACCAAAAATAAATAAAAGACTCAAAAATCAAATAAAATAAAATGGAAATAAAAATGAAAAACAGGAAAAACGAGTGTGGATTGTCTCCCACGAAGCGCTTTATTTTACGTTGTTAGCTCGACGGAAATAAACCAATTCAACCGGGAGTGTAAGAATGAGAACTTGACTCCGCAACTTCAGGTACGAAGTCATGTTTGAGGTACAATTGAACTCGTTGCCAATTGATTTGAAATTGCATCTTCTCCTTTTTTGCATGTGGTGCGTCACCCTTTGATGGCGAAAATTTTCTAAGGACGAGTAATCTTCTTTTTTTGGATTTTCCCTTGTCGGGATGTGTCTTAGATATGGTGCTTGGGCGCATAAGAGCTTCCGCATAAGTTGACGAGTAGGTACATCGAGAAGCGGAGTTTGTGTTCATCGGGTTGGGTGAAAGGTGCAGTTGTTGGCTTCTCTTTGAGGTTTGTTCGCCTTCCAACGTTTTCATTTGGTCGGTCTCTCTTTTCGCGTTCAAACTCTTCCCTTGAGAAATGTCCTTTCGATAAAAAGCCTGCATTATAGATTTCTCAACCAAAGGGTTAGTAGCATCTATATAGCACGTATCAATCAAATCCACAGAATTTGCAGTGTGAATTTAGTGAGCAGAAAAAGACACTTCCTCATCAACGACAAACATTTTAATGGTACTATTTTTGACATCAATAATAGTATTAGTAGTAGCCATAAAAGGTCTTCCCAGGAGTAGTGTATGCTCGAATTCGTCCTCACGTACGTCACCTATCTCAAGAACGACAAAATCAACAGGAACGATTATTCCACCGATCTTAACAAGAACATCTTCAATTATTCCTTTAGGGTGTCTCACATATCTATTGGCTAATTAAAGGGACATGCGAGTGGGTTTTAATTTACCTAATCCTAATTGTTTAAAAATAGAATAAGGCATAACGAAGCATGCGCCTTACCGTTTCCTAAAGTAATATCAATAACGAAGCTACCTGGATCGAGTCGCTTAGGAGGTAAAGGCTGTTGCATGATCGTACTCGCCACTTCGGAGACTGTCACTAACTCTTGATCGTTGAATTTCTTCTTCTTTGAAATTAGCTCCTTGAAGAATTTGACATAAGATGGGATATTCTTGATCACTTTGAGGAGTGGAACGTTCACTGTTACTTTGGATAGCATCTTGTAAAGATTCACGAACTGTTGCTCGCTTTTAACATCCTTTAGTCTGCTAGGATAAGGAATAGGCGAAATGTATGGATTTACCGCCTTGTGAAGCTCCTCATTGGACTGATCTTTCTCCTCCTTCGGTAGCACCTTATCGATTTTGCCCTGAGATTTCATCTCCATCTTGGTTTCCACCACCTTACCCTCTTTTAAAACAAACATTGCTTGCACTTGATGGGGTTGTTGTCCTTGTGTTGGAATTTTTCCCGTTTGTTGGTTTTGCTGTAACTGGTTAACAACACCAAAAATATGCCCTATAGCCGTCTGAAGGCGCTTGATTGTGGCATCTTGGGCCTCTCAAACCTTCTTACTCTCTTGCATAAATGCGGCTAGGCTGTCTTCAATTGATGATCTTTGGGGAGGAATAGGTTGAGGTGTAAATTGCTGCACCGGTGATGGATAGAATTGTTGTTGCTGTGGTGGAAAAAATTGTTGGTGCGGCAGCTGTGGTGGATAATACTGATGTTGTTGATGTTGAGGACGAAAATTCCAAAACGGTGGTCGTCTGTTTTGGAAATTATGTGTTCCATGCCCTTGGAATTGGGGTTTTCATCCTGAGTTTGCTGAGGCTGGGGTGTGAATTCTTGTGCTGCGTACACCTCGGCTTGTCCTTTGGATGTCATCTCCCCCATTCGCAGACATCCCTCTACAACGTGGCCAAAGTCGCCACAAATACCGCATTGCTCAGGTGCAACTTGCGGAACAGGCGGTGATGGGGGTCGTTTCATCTTCAATTCTTGTAACTCCCTCATCATATCCGTCATTTGTTTCTTAAGATCGGGGCTCGTAGTCACTACACTGGCCTCCATTCGTCTTGGTCGTGTGGATTTCTGATGCGAACTTGCGGCTAGGGTCTCGAAGATCTCATTAATCTCCTTTGTCGTCTTGACTGCAATGTTTCCTCCCACCGAACTGTCCACCATGAATTGAGTAGTCTGGAGCAAACCATCATAGAAAAATTGAAAAGGCATCTCTGGTGCCATCTAATGGTGAGGGCACTGTTGAAGTAGCTCTTGGAATCTCTCCCATGCCTCATGGAATGGCTCGTCATGCGCTTGTGCGAAATTTATTATTTTAGTACGTACCTCTTGAGTTTTGTGATGCGGATAGTACTTCAACATGAATTTTTCACAAGCCGATCCCCAAGTGGTGAGTGATCCGGATGGAAGAGATAAGAACCAAGATTTGACCCTATCTTTCAACGTGTAGGGGAAACACTTCAACTTGAGTTGATCCTCCGTCAGCGAGTGAAGCGGGAAAGTTTGCACCACCGTGCAATATTCTCGTATGAACGTCAAAGCGTCTTCACTCGGGAGCCCATGGTACGTTGGAAGTAGTGATTGATGGTGTGGCTTCAACTCATAGTTTCAGACTGTGGTGTCGAGAACGATGGCGGAAGTGGCAGTTGTCCCGAACTCAGGCTTAGTGAAATCGCCCATATATCGCGATCTCTCGTCTGCTCTCTCATTGGCCATCTCTTCGAATAAACGCGAGAGCAAAAATTCGTCAATGTGCTCAATGTCTTCTTCTACGGTGGCTAGGATTGCACGCTTCTGGTTTATGTTAGCAATGAAGGGCGTCAATGGCTTTCTAGCATTGCGGTGACCTTGCATAAACAACACTCAACAAAAATGTTACACGTACCACAATATAGAAGAAGAAAGTAAACATAATAAATAAAAGAAAATAAAAAGAAAAAGAACAAGGAATTAAATCACCTAAAGTCTTCCTCGGCAATGGCGCCAAAATTTGTTTCGACTAATATTGTTCAAGTCGCTCGTAATTTAGAACGAGGTCATCTAGCAATAGTAAGTCAACCCAAGTCGTATTCTCAAGGAAGACTTAACAGGGCAATTCGATTCTTTGTTCATAATGGAAAGCAATAAAAAAAAGGATTTGATTTGAAGTTTTATATCTAGGCGAAGAACATAAATAAGAAACGCAATTTAAATCGAATCTAGGAAAAGAAATAACTTGGAACTTAAATTCAAAAGAAGTACGGAAAAAAAATTTAAAAATAAAAACGGAATAAGAAATTGAAAGCATAAACGATAAAACGAATAAAAGCGATAAACAGAACAAAAATAAGTAAAGGGTAACAAAACGAACTTGAATTAAGAATTGGAAACGGTCTTGAATTCACAACGAATTTCTAGAAATGAAGTACTAGACTATGAATGTTGTAATCGGCTAACTTGAAGAAGAAAACAATGCGAAAAACTATCTAGGTCTCGACTCTCGGATCGAGGTCGAGACGAGCTAAAACTATGAAAGGAAAACATCTAAAAAGAGTCTTTGGAAGTAGTCCAGAATTGTGTGTCAAACGTCGTGTCGAAAGTGATCTCCTTCGAATGAGAATCTCACCGAGTATATATAGGCGAGGGGTAGGTTAGCGGCCGCTGAGCCGAAGGCTCCGTGCCATTCTAGGGTTCATTGCAACGGCCCCCGCAATGTTCGCGAGGTCAGCGACCGCTGACTTGCTCTGGCGCACGCTCCTTCGGCTGGCTCGGTTGCTGGCTCACACGGCCTAGTCAGCGGCCACGGCGTGTCACGCGACTGCTGACTAGTGTCTCGGCACTAGTCTTCATTTTCTCCTCGTTTCTCAATTTTTCCTCGTTTCTTTTCCAACTTCGACGCTTGTTTTGGCCAATGATCATGAAACATAAATGGGGCCAAAACATTACGGAACGAGGGAAAATAATACGAATAAAAGTACGGAAGATACGAGTTTAGACTAAAAAAAGAGGCTAAACACATACCTTATACCTTACCTTTACTTTTGGTATGGAGAATTTCATACCATTACCTTACCATACTTTTCGGTATACCTTATTTATAGTATCACATTTTTACATACTTATACCATACCTTATTTTCGGTATATCTTACCTTACTTCGGTATACCTTTCTTTTTCGGTATAACTTACCTTACTACTGTATACATTTCTTTCGCATTATACCAAAATTTACTTATAATGAAAAACACACATTAAACAAGGTCTAACATATTCAAAAAAACACTTAGTACTATTATTTTTTAACATCAAAATTTTGAGATAAACACTAATATATAATCAATTACAAATGTATTAACTAACTATATTATTGTATTTTCATATAAGTAACTAGATTTAGGTATATGAATCATAATTAACTTGGTCATTTATGCATGATATATATTATAACAAATTAATATATCTTTGTTACGTATATACTATTTAACTTATATTTTATTTAGTAACAATCATATGTATTCATGTGATCATATAAAACACTTATATTTTTAAAGTTTATATACTTTTAAATTATAGTTATCTTTATGTTATTGTGATTACTTACTTCATTCTTCCACCACAATGGTTTACATTTTGCCATTTTGGGATGTCCACAAAAATAGTTTACATGTAAAACTTTCATTTTATAGCAAGTAAACCCAGCATACTCACTACATATAACTGAATTTAAAATAATATTTAAGTGGGACCGAAACTCCACTTACCACACACAATCAATTTAAAATAGTATATGAAGTGAGACTCTAACTCCACTCACTATACATCTCCATTAAAGTCAAAACATAATATTAAAATTTGTGTTGGGTCAAAACGTAAATTATTTTCATGAACAGAGGAAGCATATAATTATTCAGATTGGTATGCTCGTTTTAGAAAATAATTTAGTAAATCGTGCAATTATATCACAATTATTTAGTTATGTAACAAAAATATAAGTTTATCATTATTATTAAAAATAATTATTATAATTTATTGTTCAATCTTTTTAATTATCAATAAATGTTCAACCTAAAACGTGTGTCTAAGTTCTCACAATTAAACGAGGCCTATAGTCCGTAGTAAGCTGACCCTAGTCGTATCTCAAGGAAGGATTAGCAAGGCTTCCTAGTTCAAGTGCTACAGATTAAACATTTATAATTCATAAACATTCTATCAAGATGAAAATGAGTAGATAACTAAAAGCAAAAATAGACAAGTAAAATAAATAACAGGAATCCGAAATAAAAACTCTAGTATGTGAACATCTACCTCAATTATCTCATGTCACAGCTACTCATGCATTCACCCACATAGCTATAATTCTCAAAAGCTATCTAATTACTAACTTTCGTATTTATAATTAGATTGTGACTCGTACGCTCGTATTAAAGCCACACAATTGAGAAATAAAGATAACAAATGAATACTCGATTAATACGTTTCTGATTACAACCAAAATTGATTGGAATTTGGTCCGACACAAGGATTATCTCTCGATCTCACCCTACGTCTAATAAATTGCAACGGTGATCAAGCGGCACAATTTAGTAAGCATGATCCAAACAATAAGCATGAGCAACAAATAACATAAAAAATCGATTAATAAATCCACAAACTAGTTGAGATTCAACTACCCTATCCAATCACATAATCATCAAGTAAGAAATCAATATAAGAACTCACTAATGATCACATTACTTGGATGGAGCAATTGATCTCCACCTTAATCCTTCTTCCCAAAAGGAAATTACAAGATAGAAGTACTTTCCAAGAGAGTTCTAAGACTAATAAGTTCGAGCTCTATCTAAAGGAATGAGAAATATGGGAGAATGAATTAGATTTCCCTTAAAAACTCATCGGAAAATCGCCATTTTAACAGGCCCAGGGTGCACTCTCAGAATTTCTAAAATTCTGCACCCCAGCGACCGCTGGCCTATGAAAAATACGAAATTTTAGAAAATATATAATTGAAACTCGTCTCGATAGGAGTCCATAGCAACAAACGGATCCAAATTCGGAGTTGTAACGAAGGGGAACGAACTAAAACAAAATTGTTGCGCAAAACGCAACAATTTTGCATATGGTCATGCTTTCGCGTTCTTTCTCCTCTCGTCTTCTGCCCGTAACTCCTAGCAAGCTCCCGTCCGGTATCCTCGACTTTGTTCTGTTAAGCCTAAAGTGTGTACTCTAGGTTCTCGCAAATTATACGAGGTCAATTGTGTGCGACAAGCTAACCCCGGTCGGATCTCGATGGAAAGCTTAACAGGGCAGCTCTAATCCTAAGTGTTATTAAAACAAGAAAAGGGAAATCCTAAACATACTATAACTATAAGATGTAACAACAATAAATAGAGATTAAAAACAACTAAACAAATACCAACGGATTGAAGCTTTAGGATCAGATGTTCTACTCCCATTTAATGTCTAATTGATCATGCATTCATACTCGATTAGGAACACGAGAGGTTGCTTAGCAAATTACTTTCGTATTAATACACTAAGTTGTGATCTTCACTTTCGTATACAGTTCACACCTCTAATAATTACTTAACCTCGTATAAACTATTATTCCTACGTTTCCAATTAAGAATAATGTTGATTAACCCTATACCTTATATTTAAGCAAATAATCAATCTACTTAAACATGTACGGATGAATTCAATGGTGATCAATCACTAAATTCCATACAAAACAAGTTAATCAATGAGCATACATCAATCAAACATCGAACAAGCACACAAACATCCAATCATAGTAGGATCTAGCCAAGCTTGATACACATGGTAGAATCACAAAAGGAAACCATAGAAAGGAAACTTACTAATTGAAACGTAAGAATCCAAAGTCGGAATCCACTTCAATCCATTGGAATTCTCTAATCCAAAACTAGAAAATCAGTAAAAAGGTGTTTTGGGAGTAAACTATTCGAGTACAAGTGTTGGGGGAGAGAGAGATCTAAAAATGATGCCCACAAAGACTTAAAAACCCGCCTGCAACTGCTAGCTAGCGGTCGCTGGCTTGCAGTCTTTGTCCGCTGCTGCAGCACAGGCCCAGCGACCGTTGGCCTGTGCAAAATATGAAAATTTTGAAAATGCAGAATTGAAACTTGTCTCGATAGGAATCTGTTGCCGCAGACGGATCCAAATTTGAAGTTGTAACGAAGGAGAACGAGCCAAAACAAAATTATTGCGCAAAATGCAACAATTTTGCGTATGGCCATGCTCTCGCGTTCTTTCTCCTCTCGTCTTTTTCCCGTGACTCCTAACAAGATCTCATCCGGTTTTCTCGGTTTTGCATGGCGATGCACAAGGCAACACTTCCAGCTCCATTCTTCTCTCATTTCCTCAACCTACATCCAAAGCACGAAAACACACGATCGGCGTAAAATCGAACTAAAAAGAGTACAAAAATAAACAATCTAATACTCTAAACAAAACGACATGAAGACCAAAACATAAAAAAAACGTACTAAACATGTTCGGCTTAGCACATATGACATAATCGAGACCAATTCAGCTCTTATCCGCCCTTCAATTCACCATCCTACAACAAACACGAAAACAACTAAAACCGGCGGAATAGGAAATAAAAGGACACAAAAACAAAACAAACTAAATCCTAGACATGACAAAACATTAACTAAAAACACACCAAAAATAAGATAAATAATTCCCCCACACTTAATCATTTGCTTGTCCTCAAGCAAAATCTAATCACCATGTATCGACTCAAATGAAAGATTAACACGCAACCGCAACCTCCATGCATACCTTCAATTCAAAGCTTAGACTAAGCTCAATTCTCAATTGTATTTGGTCACTCAATTAAAACGTAGTGTTTCCCACTATGTTCATCAACATGCACACGATCACGATGTACACACATCTCACACCTCCCTATCATTCACATGTCCAATTCCCCCTTTATTAACGTCCTTCTAACGTTTTATTACTCTCTTTTTTTTTGAAGAGTTAATACTCTTTTTATTCTTACTTTTTTTTCAAGGGAAACTGAACACATAAACACTAGGGAGTAGTTGCTAATAATCCGAATCATGATCGGTACAGGCCAACTAGCAAAACAACATGCCCCACTTAACGTTCAATCACACAACCTAGCCCAGTCGAGAACCAAACCAATCTAAGTTTACAACCTTACATGCTCATACCAAGGCTCACATGTTAATACTCAAAAATCATCAACACAAACCAATCGAACAAGCAAGACAACGGGCAAATGATCATGATTGGGGAAGCAAACGAAAACAACAAAAGAAACATAAGAAACATGCATACACAAGACAAGGAACAAAAGAAGCATAAAACTGAACGAAATAAATAAATAAACAAATAAATAAATGAAAAAGACAACTATACGCCGAATCATGTGGATCTTGATAGTCGGATGGTGAAGGAGGAGGAGGGTTGAGTTCTGTGCTCACCTACAATTCAAAATCAACATTCGACCATTTATTTATCATGCAAAAGAAAAGGAAATAATAAAAAGGGAAATAATAAAAGAAAGAAAATAAACTAAAGAAATGCTCATTTAATGTCTCAAGCTCGACATGGCATCTTCTCCTCAATTCACTTGGATCTCGATCCTCTTCATTGAAGCCTCGACAGTCTCGAACCTCTGATTGCTAGCTTCAACAAACATGTTCAGGTTCTCCTCGACTGAAGCTTGCGGTGGTCCCTGATGTGGCTACTGCTGAGAAAAAGCGAACTGCTGATATCTCTACAAACACAACCTGCCACCACATCAAGCGGATCAAACACAACTTGCGGGAGAAAAATACCTAGATACTTAAAAGAAAATACAGAACTGAAAAAGAAATAACAACACGATACGAAAAGAAAACACAAAACACAGAAATAGAAAAATAACTAACGAACACGAGACAACAAGACGGAGCAAGAAAGAAATTGAACACGACAAAAAGAAAAAAAAAACATAACAATAGAATACTAAATAAAAAGAGAAAATCACAAGAACATAAAAGGATAAACACTACAAACAATAGTACTCAAAACAAGAATGCCTAAAGCCTTCACTGGCAACGAGGCCAAATTTATTCAACCTAAAACGTGTGTCTAAGTTCTCACAAATAAATGAGGATAGTACGTAGTAAGCTGACCCTAGTCTTATCTCAAGGAAGGATTAGCAGGGCTTCCTAGTTCAAGTGCTACAGATTAAACATTTATAATTTCTAAACATTCTATCAAGATGAAAATGAGTAGATAACTAAAAGCAAAAATAGACAAGTAAAATAAATAACGGGAATCCGTAATAAAGGCTCTAGTATATGAACATCTACCTCAATTATCTCATGTCACGGCTACTCATGCATTCATCCAGATAGCTATAATTCTCAAAAGCTATCTAATTACTAACTTTCATATGTATAATTAGATTGTGACTCGAACTCTCGTATTAAAGCCACACACTTGAGAACTAAAGATAACAAATGAATACTCGATTAATAAGTTTTCGATTATAACCGAAATTGATTGGACTTTGGTCCGACACAAGGATTATCTCTCGATCTCACCCTACGTCTAATAAATTGCAACGGTGATCAAGCGGCACAATTTAGTAAGTATGATCCAATCAACAAGCATGAGGAACAAATAATATAAACAATCGATTAATAAATCCACAAACTAGTAGAGATTCAACTACCTATCCAATCACATAATCATCAAGTAAGAAATCAATATAAAAACTCAATGATCACACTACTTGGATGGAGCAATTGATCTCCACCTTAATCCTTCTTCCCAAAAGGAAATTACAAGATAGAAGTACTTTACAAGAGAGTTCTAAGACTAATAAGTTCGAGTTCTATCTAAAGAAATGAGAGATATGGGAGAATGAATCTGATTTCCCTTAAAAATCCGTCGTAAAACCGCCATTTTAACAGGCCCAGCGACCGCTGGGTAGCTAGCGGTCGTTGGGGTGCACTTTCTGAATTTCTGAAATTATGCACCCTAGCGACCGCTGGCCTATGAAAAATACAAAATTTCGGAAAATATAGAATTGAAGCTTGTCTCGATAGGAGTTTATAGCCACAAACGGATCCAAATTTGGAGTTGTAACGAAAGAGAACGAGCTAAAGCAAAATTGTTGCGCAAAACGCAACAATTTTGCATATGGCCATGCTTTCGCGTTCTTTCTCCTCTCGTCTTCTGCCCGTAACTCCTAGCAAGCTCCCGTCCAGTTTTCTCGGCTTTGTTCGGCTTAGCACATACAACATAATCGGCACCAATTCAGTTCTTATCTGTCCTTCAATTCACCATCTTACAACAAACACGAAAATAACTAAAACCGGTAGAATAGGAAATAAAAAGACACGAAAACAAAACAAGCTAAAACCTAGACACGACGAAACATCAACTAAAAACACGATAAACAATAAACTCACATATTTTTTAATTTTTCATTAATATTTATTAATTATAATTCATAATTCATGAATAAACAATTTTATTATAATTCAAATCGAATATATATTTACATATAATATTATATATATGTGTATATATATATATATATATATATCGATATACATCAAAATAACGGTATATACCAAAAAAATCAGTATATACCGCGGTACGGTATATGACAGTATACCTCGATATTTGGAAAACTCATACATTTACCTTACCGAAAAATTTGTACGATATCATACCTTACCAAAAATTATAGTTTACCTTATATTCGATATTCTACGATATTTTTCGGTACAATAAGTACGGTATACCATTTTTTCGATAAATTTTGACAGCCTTAATTATATGTAGATCATTATTAAATAAAATTTGTTTAAACTATTCAAATCAAAATACACTTATAAAAATGAGTAAATGACTGTGCTCAATTTTACTATATAAAATAAATTATTATAGTTGAAACAAATTAAATTGTCCAGTTACATTAATAGGACTGTTCGGGATTAAGTTCGAAATCTAACCATAATTGAAATGTCGATTGACAATTTTAAAAATTTAGAATCATAACAGTTTTGTCATTACGGTTCACGATTTGAAATCGAACAATGTAGAACAATTTCGATTATGATTCCGAACTGTCCAAAAAATTAATACCACTATATTTAAAATGTTTAAAATTCTAATTATCATGATTATATGATTTTATATGTTAATTTCAAAACTATAACAATTACAAAATAAAAATAATATATTATCATATTCTTTCTATAAAATCAAAAAAATGTCATTGATTTTTAAATTCAAAATTAAAATTTTGATTTATAATTTTTTTTAATCATTAATATAATCACAATTTTTAATGTGTTATTATAAATTATATAAAATAATTTTTTATTATATAAGAAATAAATGGATCAGGTAAAAAGGATCAAAATTATGATTCTAGATCGATGATCACAATTCTAAAATTTTGAGAATGTAATTAAACCGTTTTATACACAGTCACGATTCAAAATTGAACTGTCAATTACGGTTATAATTTTAGAATTGCCAATTAGAATCCGATTAAACTACTAAAAAATAAAATGGATATTTTTTAATTACTTTGAATATTAGTGATATCCGTAATTAAATAATTAAATATATTAATTATTAATTTAATCACATTTAAATTTTCTTAAAAACACAAAAATTAATAACATTTTCTTATTTATATTAATTCTATTTTTTTTTTGTAAAATTAAAATATTTTATTTATAATATTTTCTTTAAATAAGAATATTTATTCGATTGAATATTATATTTATCTGTTTGAAATTTTTGGAGCAAATTTGGACGGATTTCAAAATTTTAAAAAGTCTCGCCTCACAATTTTACCATCTCTATTTACAACAATAAAGATTCAGTGCACACTACAAAAAAAACCTAAACTGGCGACGGAATTGGCGACGGAATAGTGTTCCGTCGTCCTTTGGCGACGGACTGACGACGAAAATTAACAAATAATGCTAACGACGGACTGACGACCGTTTTTTTGGCGCGTAAGGTGGCGCCAATGTTAACGACGGATTGGACGACGGACTGGTCCGTCGTCCACCCAGTCCGTTGTTAGTCCGTCGCCAAGTTTTATTATTATTTTTTATTTAATTTTTATATCGGACGACGGACTGGTCCGTCGCCCAGTCCGTCGTCCTGCCCTATTTATCGGGCAGTAACCATTTCGCGAAACAGAATACACAGCAGCACCCATCTTGGTCTTTCTCCGGCGATTTGAAGCGAAATCCGGCGATTCCAACCTTCCACCGGCCAAAGCAACCCCAGGTATGTGTATTAGTTCGATTGCCCTCCCCCCTCCTCTTAATCTCGACTTTTTTGTAATTAATTGGCTCCGTTTTGTGCCCGGAGAAGCACCCCGCCCCTTCTCCTCCTCCTGTCGACGTCGCCCCGCCGCCGCCGCCCAGCCGCCGCCGTGCAGCACCTCCACAGGTATGTTATTTCCTTTTTTTTTTAATTTTGTTAATTATTTGCTAATTTTGATTAATTATTTGATAATTATTAAATTAGTGTTAATTGTGGTTAATTGTTAAATTATTGTGAAATTTAGTTAATTGTTTAATTAGTGTTAATTGTTAATTGTTTGATAATTTTATAAGTTTGAGTGTTTAATTAAATTAGTGTTAATTATTTGTTAATTAATAGTATAGGTGTAATTAAATAGTTTCATTATTTAATTAGTTTAATTAAAATTTTAAGTATTTTTTAATTTAATTAGTTTAGTTATTTAAATTAGTATTAATTGATTGTTAATTGATTGTTAGTATTAGTTTACTTAATTAGTTAAATTGTTGAAATAGGTTAATTAATTGTTTAATTTGTTTATATTGTTAAGTAATACTATAGGTTATTGTTTATATTGTGTTAATTGTTTAATTAGTTTAATTTTTTAATTAGTTAATTAGATTAATTATTTAGGTTATGGTTTAAGGTTTAATTAGATTAATTAATTAATTATGGTTTAGTGTTTAATTAGATTAATTAATTAGGTTATGGTTTAATTAGGTATTTTAATTGTTAATTATGTAATTAGTTTATATTGTTAATTAATATATTATATAGCTATCTAGGTTTAATTACTTTATTTGCTTTAATTTAATTGTTAATTAGTTAATGTCATTTATAGTTAATTTGATAATTATGTGTAATTAAGAATATGGTTGAATTAACTAGGGTTATAAGTTTGAATAATTGATTATGTTTAATTGGCTTTCTTGAATTAATTAGCGTTAGTTTGAATAATTGGTTAGTGTTATAATTGTTTAAATAAGTTAATTTTATAGTTAATTATTTAATTAGTTGAGAATGTTAATTAATATAGCTTTAATTAATTAATTTAATTGTTTAATAAGTTATTAATTTAGTTAGTTTAATTACTTAATTAGTTTAGATTGTTAATTAGTGTATATAAGATAGTTCCCAACTAGTATATATAAGATAGTTAGTTTAATTATTTAATTAGTATATATAAGATAGTTTAGATTGCTAATTAGTATATATAAGATAGTTAATTAGTATATATAAGATAGTTAGTATATAAAACATAGTTTAATTAGTTTAATTAGTTTAGATTGTTAATTAGTATATATAAGATAGTTAGTTTAATTATCTAATTAGTTTAATTTAATTGTTAATTAGTATATGTTAATTAGAATGTAATTACTCTAATTAAATTTGTTTAGGACCTGCCTTTGGCCTTTTGCTGCCTTCCAGACGGTTCCCTTCGGCGTCGCCTCCTTCGGCGTCGCCTCCTTCGGCGTCGCCTCCTTCGGTGAAAGGTAATTGTTTAATTTAATTAGTTAATTAGATTAACTTAATATGTTTACTTAATTGTTATTTAGTATTAGTTAATTTGTTAATTGAACGTTAGTTTAATTATATGTTTAAATTGTTTAATTAGGGTTTCTTCAATTACGCCTGTCGTCTCCCGACTCCTCTCTCAGCCTTTCCGAGCCGCATTTTGCCGCTCCGGCGCTCTGTACTTCGGTGAAAGGTAATTAAATTATAATAATGTACTTATTTAATTCCTTAGGTTAATTATTTAAATTTATTTAGGTAATTTTTAGATTATTTAGCATTTATATATAATGAATTAGTTAATTTTTGTATTTAATTTGATTAATCATGTTAGTCAATTGTGTAGGTTAATTATACTAATTTACACCCAAGTCATTTAGACTTTTAAGCTTTGTTCATATTTTCTCTAAGTCTGTTTAATATCATAATGAGTGAATTCATTGTTTAATTTAAATTATTGTTTTAATTGACACAAACATATAATGTAGGTTTTTAATTAGTTTGTAGTTGATTTTTTCTAATTTCTAATTAATTTTGGTAATATTGTATAACGAAATGGTGGATTTATGACATTGGGATAGACATAATTAATTTCTTAAGGATCTTCTCCCTTTGGGATAGATTTTGATTATGTCTTAAGGATTTTCTCCCAATATGTGTAATATTATGTTGTGGTGGTTTGATGAGATGTTAATTGAGCGTTAGTTTAATTATTATGTACGAATGTTTTGATCATGTTGGGATATATATTAATTGTGTCAGCTGGCTGTTTTGATTAGATCTAGTGATATGAGATATATATTAATTTGGATGCAATCAACTGCCAATCTCCAAAAATGACCAAATTAAATGACCGAAAATAACCAAATGCAATCAAGTGCAAATGAACTTATAATATTCGCTGACAAACCATAATTCTCAACCTCGGACCATAATATTCATAATTCCCGATTTCTATTGTCGTCCACTATTCTACTCCGAATCAACTTATAATGCTCTTCCTCTATTTAACTTCAAATAATTCAACTGAATCATAACACTTTCCTAAGTGAGTCTATATTTACACATGTGCAATCTTCATTCAAATTAATGTCTCATTTAATCGACCACTAATATATTCTTGTCCTCTCCGTAACTAATTCAACTTCATTTTACTATGTAAATACTTATTAATATTAATCAGGGTTATAAAAATGAGTCGAGATTGGATGTATCTGCGTTTACTTCCGAACGGGGGATTTAATCCGCACTTCCTTGCCGGGCTTGACGAGTTCTTAAGATTTGCAAGTAGTCAGCCTCAGTTAATGGATGGAGAAAAAATCAAGTGTCCGTGTGTGAAGTGTAAGAATATATACTTCAGAAGTACAGATGTTGTACAGCTTCATCTGGCTAAGAAGGGTTTTACACGGGGTTACGAGATCTGGAGGTTTCATGGTGAAAATGAAATACCTTCGTATGCTCAAGAATCACGTGTCGAAGTAGATGTAGAACCCGAAGAAGAGTACGGGACATACCACACGATGGTTCATGATCTCGGGGGTCCCTCTTTCAACAACCCAGACACAGAGGAAGATCCGAACGCTACAGCAAAGTTGTTGTACGAGTTGTTGGACGCTGCTGATCAAGAGTTATACCCTGGGTGTAAGAACCACACTCAGTTGTCTTTTGTGGCTCATCTGATGACTTTGAAGGCCCGTTCTGGGATGCCACAGAAATATTTCAACGAGTTGTGTGTGTTATTGAATGAGGCATTCCCAGATCACCACAAAGTGCCCATGAATTACTACAGCACACAGAAATTGCTACGGGCAATGGGTTTACTTGTAGAAAAGATAGATTCGTGTAGGAATCATTGCATGATCTATTGGGAGGGGGATTCCCATCTTGTGAATTGCAAATTTTGCAATGAAAGCCGATACAAAGATAGGAGTCAGGGACGTAAACAAGTGTCTCTTAAGAAGATGTACTACTTCCCTTTAACACCTCGTTTACAAAGGTTGTATGCATCTAAAGCTACGGCCGGCGACATGATCTGGCATTCAACCTCAGCTGATGATGGTGTTATGCGCCATCCTGCAGATTCGCCGGCGTGGAAGCACTTTAATGTGACTTACCCGGGTTTTGCAGCGGAGCCACGGAATATACGATTAGGACTGTCAACAGATGGTTTTCAACCATTCAGGCAATCGGGACAACGGTACTCATCCTGGCCTGTTATCCTTGCTCCTTACAACTTACCTCCGTGGTTGTGCATGAAAGAACAGCATATGTTTCTCACAGTGCTGGTTCCTGGTCCCCGAAATCCAAAAGATAAGATAGATGTTTACCTACAGCCACTTATATCTGAACTCAATCAATTGTGGACAGTCGATGCCCATACTTATGACGTTTCAAGAAGACAAAACTTCCAGATGCACGCAGCATTGATGTGGACCATTAGTGATTTTCCGGCGTACTCGATGTTGTCTGGTTGGAGTACAGCCGGAAGATTAGCTTGTCCTCGATGCATGGAACAAACAGAAGCATTCTCCTTAACACATAGCCGGAAGCAGTCATGGTTTGATACACATCGCAAGTTCCTACCTTACGATCACCAGTTCAGGAGGAATAGGAGGGCCTTTAGAAAGAATAAGATTGTTGCAGATGATCCTCCGGAGAGGAGATCAGAGGAAGAGATACTTTATCAGATTGAAGATTTGGGACTAGTAAAGGTCACCGAAGATTATGATGATAATAACAAGCGCATTTTAAGACAAGTTACCACTGGATGGCGGAAAAAGAGCATCTTTTGGGACCTTCCGTATTAGAGTTCTCTGCTCATTCGACACAATTTAGATGTTATGCATATTGAAAAGAACGTGTTTGACAACATTTTCAATACTGTTATGAATGTCCAAGGCAAGACAAAAGACACGGCAAAGTCGAGGGAGGAACTCAACCTCTATTGTCACAGACCCCAGTTGATGCGTGACCAGTACACTAATAAATATCCTAAGGCATGCTATACACTTGACAAAAAGGAGAGAAAAGTCTTGTGTGAGTGGGTGAAAACCCTTAAGTTTCGTGACGGTTACGTCTCAAATATGGGTAGATGTGTAGACATGAGTAAACTTAAGTTGTTTGGGATGAAGAGCCACGACTGTCACGTTTTCATGCAGCGCATACTACCCGTTGCATTTCGAGAACTACTCCCACAAGCTGTTTGGAAGTCCATAACTGAGTTGTGTCTGTTCTTTCGTGATTTGACATCACGAAACATAAAGAGTGACGACATGGAGACACTTAACAATAACATCCCATTGATTTTGTGTAAGCTTGAACGAATATTTCCACCAAGCTTCTTCGACTCAATGGAACATTTGCCTATCCATCTAGCCGACGAGGCAAGAGATGGAGGACCAGTCCAATATCGATGGATGTACCCATTTGAGAGGTACTTTATCAAACTTAATCAATTGTGTTTAATGTTTCATGAATTTTAACTAAGGTTTCATGCTTTCTAAATGAATTATTTCAATACAGATATTTAAGAAAGCTGAAAAATAATGTCAAGAACAAATCAAGCGTTGAGGGATCGATATGTAATGCATACTTAGTGGAGGAAGCCACTGCTTTCTGTTCATATTATTTTGAGGATCATGTCAGTACGAAACATAGAGAGGTGCCTCGCAACTACGTTGGAGGATGTTCTACTAGTGGGGTAGAAGATCAATCAGACTTGCCTTCTGTATTCAAACTTGCCGGAACTGGTTTTGGAAAAACAACGAAAAGAGCGTTAGATCCAAGGGAATATAGAGCTGCGCATCTATATGTACTCCATAATTGCGTGGAGATCGGTCCATATATCAAGTAATCTTTTACAAATCATATTATACGACTATTTAATGCAATGTGTGGTTCAAAGCAACTAATATCTTCTTTTCTATGAAGGGAATACGAATCACATCTCAGACACTCAAATCCATGGATAACTGACATGGACATTGACAAGAAAATATCTACAGAATTCCCTGAATGGTTTTGCTCCTATGTGAGTCAAATGTTCACTAACATACTTGAAATTATTTACTGTCCCACTATATAAGGGACATACAACTCCACAACTTGATAAGTATAAACTTCTGTGTGCTGTAGGTACAAAATTGTGTAACTGATCCTGTTATGTGGGACATTGCACGTGGACCTTCACCAATGATTACATCATATCATGGTTATTTGGTGAATGGTTACAAATTTCACACGATATCACATGGAACTCACAGAGCAACTATGAGTAGTGGGGTGTGCATAAAAGCGGGTAACTATGGGGACTCGAGTCAGACGGATTTTTATGGACAATTAGTCGAAGTGTGCGAGCTCACATACCCAGGATTACACAATAAGAAGGTCGTTCTCTTCAAGTGTGACTGGTTCGACACCTCTCCGGCCGGTACAAGGGTTGATACACAGTTCAATTTAGTGTCTGTAAATCATACGCGCAGACTTAGAAAATATGAACCATTTGTATTAGTCATTCAAGCTACACAGGTGTATTATTGTTCATATCCTAGTATGAACCAACAGTGTAGGGAATGGTGGGAAGCTTGTTCTATAAAGGCACGGGCCACTATCGACGAGTCTCGAGCGGATGTGTCTACGTTGGAGTCACCGTTTCAGGAGGATGATGACGCTCATGTGGTAACTACTGTTGATGTAGATGATATTACATCAGTTGCCCGAGACGGTGAACATGTAGAAATTGAAGATGATGATGACCACGTGGACTCTGATAATGTCCTCGAAACATAAGAAGAAGATGACGAGGATGATGAATACCAAGAGGATGAAGCATCAGATGACGAAGAAGAAGATGAAGATGAGGAGGATGACTATGAAGATGAGGATGAGGAAGATGAAAATGATAACGATGAAGAGGATTCTCCTTAACACTTTGTGTAGAAAACTTAACACATTCGAATTTCAAGTTATCAATTATAAATGCAACATGTTATAAGTTCAATATAAACATTCTACGTATACGTGATATGTCTATCATGAATCTTATTTATCTATTTATTTTCCACATAATAGATGTCTTACTCTCGGCGAGAGGATGTGGGGACCCCTCGTGGTAGGGGTTCACGACGATCTCCTCTATCCATTGGTAGGGGTAGTTCCCCGGGCTCATCCTCTGGATATGAGTCTGGGACCGGTGGTCTCAGCCACCATATTGGTGGCATACACATAGGCGGTCCGTCTTCTGGCTCCGACGGTGATGGTCAGTTGGAGCGTAGACCCACATGAGACGTTGTTCTTTCTGTGAGTGAGTTGGGGTACGTAAATGCAACCACATCTTCAATTTTGACAATTATTTAATTAGTTAGTAAAAAATCTAACATAAATCAATATAAAATTACTTATGCAGGGGATTTTACCCGCATGTCGACCCGGCAGATTACATTTGGGAACTATTTAAGATAGTTCCCAACCCGACTGGCTACAGTTGGAAGCTCACGCCTGAGGACGTGAGACAGCGATATTGGGAGGAGTTTAAGGTTCGAAAAAATTTACTAAAACTTTCCAATTCATTCTTAATTATAAAATTATAACTACAATTTCTAACACACATTTTCAATGCTAGAAAAAATTTACTTGGGAGCCGGCACTCGATTCCAGGATTCGGGAGTTATGGTATGATAAGATCCGGGAGAGATATAAGGATTATATCTGCGGGATCAAGAGGAGGATGAATGATCCGCCACCCAGAGGTGGGAAGCCTGGGTGGTGGACGGATGATGTCTGGATGGGTTGGCTCGCTTACTGGTCTCGGGATGATGTTGTGGCCAAATCCCAGGCAGCGAGGCGCAACCGGTTGTCTGAGCCCCAGGGACCGGGTACTGGTCCTATCAAGCACAGGGGAGGGTTCAAGTCGGTCATGCAACGAGCTGAGGAAAAGGTAATAATATACTTCAAATAATAATACTAATTATGTGGTACAATTTTAATTCATATACACATGTTTCAATGACACAACTCCAATATTGTGATCTGATGCATAGGGTCGTGAGCGGGGAGTAGCTCCGATTTCGTGCATGTTCGACTCCTTTCTGGACGAGCATCGATACGCGGATGGGACATACACCGATCCGAAATCTGAGGCGATAGCGGTAAGTTTTAATTTAAATCTAATATATATATATATATGTATTAGATTTTCAATATTTATAATATGTATACTAACAATTGTTCATTTCTCGTTTACATGCAATCAGACTGAGGTGTTTCGCCGTGCTGACGAGGAGCGGGCCTAGCTACCCGAGGGGGACCACGATGCATTCGACATCAACGAGCTGTATCTGGAGGTTCTTGGCGGCCCGGACAAGAAGAAGAGGCTGTTCGGCACGGGAGGCGCGGTGAAGGCCTTGAGAGCTTCCAGATTCGGGGGATCCTCGTCCGCATCACGCCCATCCAGAGACGAGGTTGAGGAGCTGCGGCGCCGAGTCGAGGAGCAGGATCGCGAGCGCCGTGAGTACCTGGCTGAGCAGCAGAGATTAGCTCAGCAGATGGCGCTCATGCAGTCTCAGCATGCCGAGATGATGCGCTGGATGCAGTCTCAGCAGGGAGGTGCACCCTTCTTTCCCTCTTATCAGCCTCCCCCGTCTGATCCCCCTCCCCAGTTTCCTCCTGATGATGACTACGATTCGTAGATGCTACTGATACATTTACTATTATTTTATTTTTTGGTTTGTCGTGGGATGTGACTGATACAATTATTTATTTTGTTCATTATATGAAATACGCGTTCATTTTGAATTTCATTTGATTGGTTCAATTTTAAATTATTGTTCAATGTTGGATTATGTTTGTATTGTTTGTTATGACACGTTTTAGGTAATGAATAATAAAAAAACAAAATTATTTATTAGAATAAAAAAAAATTACCTGGCGACGGACTGCAGTCCGTCGCCAGGTCAACGGTCAACGGAGGCTGGCGACGGACTGCAGTCTGTCGCCACTAACGACGGATTTAATCCGTCGTTAGCTTTCCGGCAACGTCAACGGTCTCTGGCAGACACTGACGACGGATTTTATCCGTCGTTAGTCCGTCGTTAGCTAACGACGGACTCTATTTTCCATCGTCCGGGGGGCTAACGACGAACGAAATACAGACGGAAAATATCCGTCGCCAGTCCGTCGCTAAGCCCCCGGGACGACGGATTTCTTCTCCTAACGACGGATTTTTCCGTCGCCAGAAGCTGTTTTTTTTGTAGTGGCACTAATAGCAAACTATTCAAATCAAATGATAAACATTATGATAAATAAATAGAAGATTGTTTATCGTGTTTTTGGTGTGTTTTTAGTTGATGTTTCGTTGTGTCTAGGCATCAGTTTGTTTTATTTTCATGTCTTTTTATGTCGTATTACGTCGGTTTATTTTGTTTTCGTGTTTGGTGTAGAATGACGGAATGAAGGAAGGATAGGAGATGAATTAGTGCCGACTATGTCGTATGCGCAAAGCCGAGCGAAGCAGGACGAGCTAAATAGTGCACGGGAGGAGGAACTACGTAAAGGAAGCGAGCCTGGGGGCCAGCGGGCGCTGGGTCCCCAGCGCTCGCTCACTTGTAGAAATCAAAATTTCAGAGGCTTCAGGCCAGCGATCGTTGGGAAGTCAGCGGTCGCTGGACCTGCAGAAATTGAGCGTCAGAGAGAAGAGGCCAGCAACCACTAGCTCTGGTCGCTAGCTGTGTTTAAATAGCGGTTATTCAACGAGTTTTTAAAGGAAAATACGATTCATTTGTGGGGGGGGGGGGGGGGATCAGTAGTTGGACTCTGGAAAACTCTCAAGAACACTTTTCACTTGCTTTCCTAGATAGTTTTTGTTGATTTGCTTGGATTCAAGTTGTTCCAACTCAAATTGTGAAGTAATCTAGTAAGTTCATCTTAATGGATCTTTCTATGATTTTTATTTCTATTTCTATGGTTGGCTAGACTTATATCTAGGGCTGGGTGATCTCTCTTACAATTTAATGCTTTAATTCAATCATTCTTGGTTGTTTAATCCGTGTTTTATTGAGTTTCATGCTTGATCAACATGTGTATCTCAAAGATAGTGAAATAGATTGATGAATTGTTTCCATATCTCATTTTGATTAAACAACTTTCCTATTATGTGTGGTTTGGATACGTGAGTGAGAATCACTGACTAGCTAACGAACACGAAAGTGAGTAGCTAGACAATCTTAGGAGAATTCAATTGAAACATGATTGAATGAAGTGTTAAGTGTAGATTGAAGATTATATAAGTCTTAGGCTTTAATCCATCAATTCAACCCTATTTCTTTGTATTTGTTAGCTAGTTATCACCATTTCTCAATCCTACTTAGAGTGTTTAAGAAATTGTTTGTAGCATTCAAGAGCTTATGATTAATAGTCTTGATTAGTCTTCCACGTGATTCGAATAGGGTCAACTTACTACGTACTATAGACCTCGTCAATAGCAAGAACTAAACACACGTTTTAGGTCGAACAATGATTATCTCATACATATGATATAAATTATAATTATATTTTCCCCGTGAATCGCACGGGTACACGTACTAGTCTATATATATATAAAACAGGAAGCATTCCAATTGAAATCAATTTGAGTGGCAAATTTTGTAAATAACTTCAATTTCAATGGCAAATATAATACTACAACTATTAAATTTAAAAATAAACATTAACAGGATTCGATCTCTATATCTTTCATAAGAAAGGCTATACTGTGAACCAATAGAGCAACAAGATAACTTGAGCATTGAACAAATCATAATATACATGTACAACTGAATCTGGTTTATGTTTAGCGTTTAGCGTATTAATTTTTAAAACTTTATAGATTATTTTCTCTCTCCTATAACACATTTCTTCTAAAATTATTTATTTTCTTCGTAAAAATATTTGCAATATTATGCATATTAAATTAAAGATCTCGACAATACATTTAATTTGATATATGTTATATAAAATATAAATTTAATATAAAAAATTATAACACATTAGTAAATTGAAAATAATTATATGTATACATATTCTTATACATATAATATATTTTACTAAATTTTAATGTTCTTAATTATAAAGTTGAATACTCTTTATAATATGTTTTAATATTATGCATGAAGATAAATTAGACATAGTGTCTCAATCTATTTTTACTATAAAATTTCAATGTTATCTAATATGTTTTCCTAATTTTATTTTCTTACATCTAAGTTTAATATTTTATTTAGTACTAAAAACTTGTCATATTTGATCAATGTATATAATTGTTTTTAATATTTAATACTAATAATTATAATCAATTTGTATTGTTGATAAATTCAACACTAACATATATTGATTTTGTCTCACTTATTTAAACACATTTTCCTTTTTGAGTTGTCTCACTTATTTAGACACATTTATTTATTTAGCAAATTATAAAGCACAAACCATGTTCTTCAAAAAATATTACAACTAAATATTAATATCAATGTGAAAAGTAAATGATTTTAAATAAGTGAGACGAAAGGAGTATAGTTTTTTAAAAAATATTAATTTTAATGTATTATTATAAATATTAATTAAATACTAAATTTAATAGTGAAACATAGAATGGAAAACAAATGGTCATTCCATTTAGGAGTTCTATTAATTTACCAGCTCTATTAATTCGTTGTTACATAAAATTATGTCAAATATTTACTATTATATAAAAAATTAGAATTTCACAAAAAAATATAACAACAAATAATAATGAGTTCAAATATATTTATTATGAATTTTTATCAATATACACATATGTTTAAATAGTTATGTAATATTATCTTATTTTTTAATTTTAATGTGTTGTTATAAATTAATAAAAAACGACTCTTTATAAAATAAGAAATTGAATGAGGTAAAATAAATCAAAGTTATTGTATCAAATCGTTGATTCTGTTCTCAAATTTTGAAACTGTAACTGAATTGTCCCCAACATAGTGACAATTGAGAAGAGTACTATTGATTACGGTTTTAAAACCACCAAATAAAATTGGATTACAATATTTTTGATTTCTTTAAGTATCTATATTATAAATTATTTATAAATAGATTATAAACCCGTGCATAGCACGGGTGCAATACCTAGTATATATAAAACACCTAACATCAATTGCAAATCAATTGCAATCAATTTTAATGGCAATCTATAAATATAAAACACCTAACATCAATTGCAATCAATTTCAAAATCAATTTTAATGACAATTTTGTACATAACTTCAACTTTAATGGCAAAGATAATATAACTATTAAATTAAATTTTTTAAACTTTAAACAAATACTAATTACTTTTATTTTCTCTCTCCTATAACACTTTTCTCCTAAACTTATATATTTTATTTGGATCGTAAAAATATTTACAATATGCATATTAAATTAAACATCTTGACAAGACCTTTAATTTGATATATGTTATATAAAATATAAATTGAATATAAAAAATTATAATAAATTGAAAAGAATTATATATATACATATTCTTATATATATAACTTTTATATATATATATATATATATAATATGTTTCTAATTAACAATCTGAATACTCTTGATAATATGTTTTAAAACTATGCGGGGAGAGTGAATTAGATATAGTGTCTCACTCTATTTTTACTATAAAATTCCTATATTTTCTTAATTTTATTTTCTTGTATCTTAGTTTAATCTTTTATTTAGTACTGAAAACTTGTCATATTTAATTGAGTATATAATTATTTTTTAATATTTAATAATAATTATAATTAATTTGTATAATTGATAAATTCAACACTACTATATATAATTTTTCACAAAATATTAATTATAATTTATTATTATAAATATTAATTAAATGACAAATTTAATAGTAAAATGTAAGTTGGAATACAAATGGCTATTAATTTATACGGTACAAGTTATGTATAAATATTAAATACATTAAATTAAATAATTTGAACTTTATTAATTTACTAACTTTATTTGTAGATAATTTTAACTTTGCAAAAATTATATAAATATTAAATATATTAAATTAAATAATTTTTAAAATTTAAACAAATAACTACTATTATCTTTTCTCTTCTCTAACTTTTTCGTCCTAAAATTATTTTATTCGCTTCACAAAAATATTAAAAATTTAAACTAATATATTTGAAAATTATCAAATATAGGCTTGTTTTTTTATTTTACAATATATTCCCGATCAAATTTGCGCCCCTTTTGACTCAATCTCAATTTCAACGAACCATACCATATCTTTTATGTCTATATCATGTAAACTTTAATGACGTGATACAAAAATTGAAAGAAAAAATTTGGCAAGATAAATCTAAAATTTTTCAAATAATGAAAGACAAAATTTCCACATCATGAAAAGCTATAAAATATAAGAGATCTGGTGATGATGGATTTAGAGCTTTTGCAATGGGAGTTTGGTAAGTGCCAAATATTGACTAAATTAGGAATTTTGGCACCTCTATATTTGGTATGTGTTTATATATACATAGACATATGCATGTGAAATTTAGATAGGCAGAACGTCTGACTGTTTTTAATTTTTTTTATCGACTATATTAAGAATGAAAATTATAATAAAAACCAATAAAATAGATGATGATATTGACTATATTACACACCACTTTTTGTTTGTCTTTTTCTTTTTATTTTGCTGTTAGCAGTTAGCAAAGAATACTAGAAGTCTGAATTATAGCAATTGCTCAAAAATCAAAATCAAATGAATTTATTGGCAACGGCTCTCTTTTAAAGAGACTAATTTTATTAATTGGCCTACATTTTAGACCAAAATATAATTGGAAATGTGAATGATTATGGACAAAGACAAATCAAATAGGAGTACTATATTGTTCCCAGTCTGTAAAGGTACAACAGTAGTAGCCCATGGCACCATACTAATCATAATTTCAACCATCTTTGGCAGCCTGTTTGTAATTATATAATCAAATATTTAATACATGATGATCTTCTTGTTTTTTAGATTCATCTCATAAGATTACCATCTTTTCATTTTAAAATATTATTTTCAAATTAAAAATATTAGTACTACTTTTTCATTATCACAAATAGTGTGGATTTCTTCTTTATTCAAACAAACTCACATAATATGTATTCTTATTATTTTTTTAAAATATATAAAAATTATTTTCTCCATTCAAACGAGCACATCTAATATTTTATTATAATTCGTATAATTTCCAAAGCATCATGTTCTTATAGGATATAAAGGGTATAATGAAGTAATGAAATTTTCTCATACAATTTGATAATTATAGTTTTCTACCATAATGATTACTCCATGTATTACTAAACATAAGTATATAACAAACTTTTTTTACCTGTTACAATAAATTTAATACTCCTCCCGGCCACCAATCTTTTTCCCATTTTGATTCGGCACGGATTTTAATATAATGAGTTGACTTTGATTGGTAAATAATAATGTGAGGGTAAAGTGTAATGAGTGGAGAATAAGACCCACAAAAAGTTAAATGATATGTAATGTATTGTGAGTGGATAATGAGACTCACATTAAAGTATAGTGAGTGGAGAAAGTGTTGCCAAAAATAAAAATTGAAAATGAGATGAAACTTGGTGGACGTACTAAAATGATAAAGTGAGAAGAAACTTGGTGGACGGATGGAGTATAATTTAAAAATAGCAAAGTTAATTTTTTTTAAAGCGTAGGCACTATCACATTTATAATTTTTACATTACTTTATATTATCTTCTTATTAATCGTATTGAAAAAAAATATCATGTTTAATGAAACGAATATACTAGTGTATATCTTAATCTACTTTAATTTAAAATTAAATTGATGAGATCTCTTAAAGCATGTGATTGATTGTTTGCTGATTTTCTTATATGTAACCTATATAAAAAGGTGAGATTTAATTAATTCAGTAGTGTAATTAATCAATCATATCACTAAAATTAGTAAATATTTATTATTTTAAATTGAAGTGATTATATAATTATTAATTTGAGAGATTAAGGGAAGATAAAAAGATGTAGTATTTGAGGGATTAAGTGAGGACAAAAGGATGTATTCTTAAGAAGTAAAAAATGATGAATTATGAATAAGAGAGAAAATATTTTAAGAATGCAATTTTTTAGCACTTTAAAGCATTCACAACAGGAGACTGTCTAAGAGAGACTTTCATTACATTTTTATAATAAAATAAAACTTTTTGTGTGAATTTACGGATTTTAGAGAGGTTGTCTTATTTTTCTAACAGTGTGAGACTTTCTACTTAATTTGTATTTTATGATTTATGTATTCTTTTGGAATATTATGAATGAAATTTATTAATTTAAATTATAAATTTAAATTAATAAATATGTAACTAAAATTTAATTTCAATTTTTTATTTTAATATTTTTAATTTAATTAGATTAAATTGAATAAAAAAAATTAATTTAAATACATTAATAAAAAAACGAAAATTATAATTAAAATACACAAATATGAAATTTAAAATAAATAAATATGAAATCAAAAATAAAATTATAAGTAAAGTATATTAATTAAAATTAACAAATTAAAAAAAAATTGAGGGAGCTGATGAGACCAACGGCCGCAGCGCAAGAGTCGCGCCAGACTCCTGAGGCCGATGTTGGCTTCTCGTAGAAGAGCTTTGACTCCCGAGACCGCCTCCCGCAGCGCGTGACTCCCTCTCCCAGACTCCAGAGCCGCTGCCTACCCTTTGCCCGAGAACCTCCTGCGGCAGTGCGTTGCGGATGCTCTAATAAATTATTGTTCGAACCAAATAATTCCTTAATAAACATCAAATATTGAATTAGTTATATACTTATTAATAATACCGATTCACTAAAATAAGTTATTTTTTGTTTTATTAGTATGAAAACATGACCTATTAATATAAAAATCAATTTAAAATAATAAACAAAACAAAATCTAAGATACATTCACTCTCTATATATGTTCATTTAAAACCAATTTATACTATTAAAATTCGGGAGTTAAATAATAAATTGTTTTGATGGAAAAGTAACCGACTCATTTTCTCTTTAATTCATATATATAATTTTCGTATATTTTTATAGATAATTTGGAACATGAAAATGTTATATAATCCATCACTAAACGTGTTTACCAAATTCCTGGCAGAAAATACTCATTATCCAAAATACATTTAGATTCACACAGTGTGTTCAATAAAATATTTGATTCGAAAAATGAAGTGATAAAAATAGCAGAGATATATTATTATATTGTGGCCGGAGGCGGAGAGGAATCAATCTTTCTTGCCATTTTGCATCATTACGTTCAACTATTTTTTCTATGATAAGATTTATTCTTAATACCATAAATTTTATTTACAAAAATGAAATGATTAATTGGTCAAATATTTAGTGTAAGATTTAATGTAAAAAACAGCTAATGTAGTAGTACTGGAGTGGAGTAGTATTTTATTAAGGCTATATTCTATTTCTAACAACTCTGATTTTTAAAAGCCATATATATATTATATTTATATTATAAATTTTGAATTATTATTTTATCAATTTAAAATTTTAAAGTATCTATTAATTATGATTATTATATTTTGAAAGAATGTTATATATTATTTTATTATTATAGAACTCTAACTCTAAATACTCATTTTTCTTTTATATATATATATATATATTATCGCACAAACTTTTATTTTTCTCTCACAACAAATCCAGTTTCCTTCCATCTACTCTTACTATTATATCTTTCAGATTTTTCCATAGACGTGTGACTTGGTATAAATATATATGTGTGTGTTGTGCGACTTATATACATACAGTGTAACGCTTTTATATACATATGTGTGTGTGTCAATTACTTGATTTATATATAAATACACATACAATACGTGAGTTTTCATATATATATATATATAAATAATATATGTGCATGTATATTATTATAACTATATATACAGTGTGTGGTTTATATAAATATACTCCCTACGTCCGTTAAATACGGCTACAAAGGGTTCGGCACGAAGTTTAAAAAAGTAAAGTATTGTGTGTTAATAAAATAGAAGTGGGGTATTGTAAAGTTAAAATTTTTTCGTTTTTAGAAAAGTGACCACTTTTAATGGAACGACCCAATAAGGAAATGTGGTCACATTTAACGGCACCGAGGGAGTATATAAGTATGCATGTCAGCGTGTGCATGTATAATATATATATATATATACACACACACATATATATAGTGTGTGTATGTATAAGTATGCGTGTGTTGGGCATACATATGGATAGATTATTAAATTAGAATCTCATTTTTATTCTAGGCGCGACTATGTCATTTTTTAATTGTTTATCGTCCAGCTATCTTTATTGAAGTATTTATCAAGTGAAGGATGTCCTTTATGGTTAAATGTAATTGCTAATATTTTTACTGTATACGTTACTAGTTATGTTGAAATGTCAAACTTACGTGATATATGAAAAGTCTTGCACAAGTGTACGAAGGCAAGAGACTCAGTAAAGGATCTGAGATTCGAAAGGATCCCAATACGAAATACATTATACGAGACTAGAGATTCAGTAAAGGATTTGGAATCCGAAAGGGTTCTAGGGATAAAAGTTCACCGTGCAATACGTTATACATTCTACGGGCATTTGCATAAATTGTTATGTATCATTTAAATATTGGTTGTTACATGTCTCTCACTGAGTATGTGGATATACTTAGGGGTGAACAAAATTTGGCATAAAATCGAAAACTGAACCGAACCGCTAAATTTGGTTCGATTTTTTTCCTTTTCGGTTCGGTTTCAATTTTTATTTTATAAATTTTTTATGTTTCAGTTCGGTTTCGATTTTCGTATAAAAAAAACCGAAATACCGAAAACCGAACCGAAACATATTATATAATAATTATTTATTTATTATTACTTATCAAATAATTATTTATGTAATACTTAATTATTAAATATACAAATATATATTTTCTCTGTTCACGAAAAACTTGAACACTTTATTTTTAATAATTATACTAATATTGTTGGACTCACAATTACCTTTTCAATCGCTCACATTATATATTTAACTATAAATAATGTGGAATCCTCATTCCACTTACTAACTTTTTTTCACTCACATACCCATATTTAATTAATAAATATTGTGAGATCCTGACTCCACTCACAATGCATTCATAACATTCGTTAAAACTCGTGCCGATCCCAAGTGTGCAAATACTTGGTGGACGGATGAAGTATTAAATATTAATTATTAAATATATTATTTAATTAATATTTTCAATTTTGATTTTTTATCGAAACCGAACCGAAAATTTTGGTTCGTTTTTTTTTTGGTTCAAGGTCATTCGGTTTGGTTTCGGTTCGATTTTTATTTCGATTTTCATTATTTTGTCAGTTCGATTACTGAATCGAACCATACTCACTCCTAGATATACTCACCCCTAGATATACTCACCCCTTATTATATTATATTTTTTAGGCTAAGGAGTGGAGACGGTACACTATTAACACTATGTGATGGATAAATTTATCTCACGATGAGATAAGAGTATAATTAGTCTTTAAATTCTTTGTTTTTTATCCACTCATTCTATATAAATTATAAATTCATCATTTTTTGTCTTTCATTTCACTCACTCTAAAGAGGGTTATCTCTCCAAATTTGGATGGATAATATTATTCACCCTTAGAGTGAGATGAAAGAGAAAAAATGATATAATTATAATTTAAATATAAAAAATAAATAAAAAAGAAAAAATTTAAATAGTAATTACGCTTTTATCCCACATTTTCATTTTCATGTAATAAAATTATGAGTCATGGCTATCAGACCATGTTTATCCATGACACCCAAGTGGGTGTCATGGCTAGAAGACAAAAAAAAAATAATTAAATATTAAATCAAAAATAAAAGAAAAGGCATGACACTCTTCAAATGGGTTGGCCAATCAATCCCTCTCTCCACTTGGGTTATCCAATACTATGGTGCCATTTGGCATCATATTATTGGATAACTCAATTATATTAATTTTAATTTGTTTATACTAATTAATTTAAATAATATTAATCAAAAAAAATATAAAAAATATATGAAAATTCATGATTTTAAATTCTCTATAAATAGAGTAGCATATTCATATTTTTTGAAGCACAATCAATTTTAATCTATTTTCTCACATATTTCTCAATATTTCAATTTTATTTTATTACCCAAATCATGAATTCAAATAATTTTCCAAATTCTCAAGGTTATCCAAATTCATCTATTTTCCAAATATTTTTTTTCATAATTATTTATTTATTTAATTAAAATTGTGTATGATAAAATACATGTTTAACGTTGATTTGATTATTTATGTTGTTAAATAGATATAGGATGATAATTATGTAAAAAAATTAAAAAAATTGAGGAAAATACGAAAACCCGGTCGATTCGTGTGTGAGACCCGAACCGTCCGGGTTTTTTATTTTCACGTCCGGATTTTGTATTTTTTTTAAATTATTAATTATTAGGTTTAAATATAATTATGATTTCCATATGAAATACTACGTTCGTTCTGTGTAGGGTTTACGGTGTCGAGTGCAATTATGATGTCTCGATTGTAACTAATATTATAATTAAAGTTCATGTCTCGTTTGTCGATTTATTGTTAATATTTTTAATATATTTTCGAATGTTAAACATAATTAATCAATTTTATTAATTTTGAAATTATATTTATTTAATTTTTCTTGGTTTTACAAATATATTTTTTTACATAATTATTAACAAAATAAATAATGTATTACGAAAATTAATAAGTAATTACAAAATTAAACATTTTTTTTGGATCAAATAAAACAATTAAAATCTTATTTGAGTATATTTGCAAAATACAATTATAATAATCATCTAGATTAATTATATTTCCAAAAAGAATAAATGAAAATAAAAGATAAAAATTTTAGAGTTGGTGTCATGGATAAAGTATAAAGGTTGTGGAAATGGGTTATATTGTGGATTGTATAGGTGGAAGAGAGAGAAATTAATATTTTATTTGGATGATTGAGTTGTGAAGGTTGTGTAGTGTTATTGATAAACATGCTGTCAGAATAATTTTATTCTCATAAACATTCCTTTGAATAAAGAAATTGAAAAGGAAAATATGAGCTTTTTTAAATTTGAATGTGAATTGGAAAAGGAATTTCCTTCGCTAATAAACTAAAAGTGACCGACCCAGAAAGAAAGCTTCCTCCACCACCTCTTTCTCTCTCTCTTACTGTTTGTGGTGTGGATGTACGTACACACGCCGTGTATCTACCACCTCTCTCTATCTCTCCATCTCCCCCTCTCATTCTCTCTCTATAGTGATGCGCTTGCAGCAATGTGTTGCTGACCTAACGTTTCTTTCTCACTTCTTTAACTTCTAAGTTGGCTTCTTTTGCTGTTTTCCCAAACATACACAAGACCCACTTTTTTTTTTATCCTTTTGTTTTTTTGTTGGGTGTTTACATATCGATCACAGGCTGTTGTTGAGCTAGAATCTCTCGTGCTTTGGGTTTTCTTTCCCGAAAACGTCGAGAAGTTCAAAAAAATGAAAAGGGCGAATTTCGACCTGTTGCTTTCAGTGAGCCGAAAGAGATCGATTCGCGTCTTGATTTTGCTGGGGCTTTTCTACATACTCTTCGTGTGCTGCGAATTCCCCTTCATATTTGAGAATGGGTTCGCTTCAGTCTCGCAGGATAAATTGTTCAGCGGCAACGATGGGTTCTTCAATTCGAAGTCTTTCTTGCTCGAGAGCGAGGAGAATTTGGAGGAGAAAGAGGCCCCTTTACGCCCTGTCGATTTCCCGTACCTAGCATCAGTAGCCGATAGGAAAATCCATCAGTTTGCTAACTTCCCGCTCTCGAACTTGAATTTCACCGCGGGCATTGCGAATTCGAGCTCTAAAGGCTCGATTTTGAAGTCCGCGAACGATGCCCTCCAGCTCGGGCAGAAGCTATGGCGGGAGCTGGAACTGATCGGCAAGAATAGCAGTAGTAGGGTGTTTAATGGTCTTGCTGGTTTAAATAAGAATGGTAGCGGTGGCAGCAACAGCAGCTCTGAGCTGTGCCCGCATTCATTATCTGTGACTGGAGATGAGTATACGAAGAATAGGAGGTTGATGATGCTGCCGTGTGGGCTGACATTGGGGTCTCATATCACGGTGGTGGGGAAGGCTAGGGCAGCACATGCAGAGACGGACCCGAAGATTTCACTGTTGAAGGAGGGGCAGTACTTGATGGTTTCTCAGTTTATGATGGAGTTGCAGGGGCTGAAGACGGTTGAAGGGGAGGATCCGCCAAGAATCCTCCACTTCAATCCACGGCTCAAAGGGGATTGGAGTGGGAAGCCGGTGATTGAGCACAACACTTGTTATAGAATGCAGTGGGGAACCTCACAGAGGTGTGAGGGTTGGAAGTCTCGTGCTGATGAGGAGACAGGTGAGTTGAAGGCATTGGCTTATTTAACTTTGATTGCTTGTTTTTGGTTTATTGATTTGGCATAACGATCTTCGGCTCTTTGCTTTTGTTTGTGGATGACTGAGATATGTTTGATGATCTTCTTATGGTTGAAAATTAGGAGATGCTTGATGAGATATGTTATGACTCTTGAATTACTCTAATGAAGATGATTACTATGGTTCTGCTTGTGCATATGTTAGTGCTTTGTTGGAGATAGTGGTGCATTGATTAGACTATTTTATCATATTTTAATTCATATATGTGCATAGAGCTCTTAATGCATAGATCATTGTACATTTGAGTTTGTGTTGTGGCAGTGCTTATAACAGCCTGTTTGTTGTTCTGCAGTTGATGGATTGTTAAAATGTGAAAAGTGGATACGTGATGATGATAATGGGTCAGAGAAGTCGAAGGCAACATGGTGGTTAAACCGGTTAATTGGAAGAACCAAAAAGGTGACTGTTGATTGGCCATTTCCTTTCGTGGAAGAAAAACTGTTTGTGCTCACTGTTAGTGCTGGTCTAGAAGGATACCATGTCAATGTTGATGGGAAGCATGTCACCTCGTTTCCTTATCGAACTGTAAGTAACTTACTACCGTTCCTAGTCTTGCTTTTTTTTTATTAGAAAAATGCGTTAATCAAGTTGAATATATAGGGATTTGCCCTTGAGGATGCCACTGGATTAACTTTGAATGGAGATATCGATGTCCATTCCATCTTTGCTGCTTCTTTGCCAACAACTCACCCTAGTTTTGCTCCTCAAAGACATCTGGACTTTTCTGAAAGATGGAAAGCTCCTCCTCTTCCAAATGGGACTGTCGAACTGTTCATTGGTGTCCTTTCAGCAGGAAACCACTTTGCTGAACGGATGGCGGTGAGGAAGTCTTGGATGCAGCACAAGCTTATCGAATCTTCACATGTTGTTGTGCGTTTCTTTGTTGCTTTGGTAGGTAAATTTTATTGGCTTCGTGAGAAATACATAGATGCACCTTTATAGTCCTTAGGCTGTTGAAACTAACTTACCAACCAACTTTTGACAGCATGGAAGAAAGGAAGTAAATATAGAAGTCAAGAGAGAAGCTGAGTTTTTCGGGGACATTGTGATACTGCCGTATATGGACAACTATGACCTTGTTGTTCTGAAAACTGTTGCCATCTGTGAATATGGGGTCAGTTGTGGCGAGTTCTTTTTCTTAAGAATCTGAAGTTGAGCCTTTCTAGTCTTCTCCTATCTTAATTAATAATGTGTGTGGTGCGATTGCAGGTAAGGACTATATCTGCGAAGTATATCATGAAGGGTGATGATGACACTTTTGTAAGGGTAGAGGCAATCATTAATGAAGCAAAGAAAGTTCCTGAGAACAAGAGCTTGTATATTGGAAATGTAAATTACTATCATAAGCCCCTCCGGAGTGGTAAATGGGCAGTTACTTACGAGGTATTACTAAAAAACCTCGACTCTCCATGCCCTTTTTAGTTTGGAGTCCATTTTCTGTTGAAAAATGTTGGGGAATGCTCCTGTGCAATGTTACCTCTTATGAAATTATTACTTTATGCTTTAATATAGAGTAGTAGTTATGGATCATGTAGAAATATGAAATCTTAATATAAAATAGATTCATATTGTGATGAGAAACTTGTTTCTGTTTTGAATCAGGAATGGCCAGAGGAGGACTATCCACCGTACGCAAACGGACCTGGTTACATTATCTCATCTGACATTGCAAACTTTATTCTTTCCGATTTTGAGAAACGCAGATTAAGGGTGAGGGCCTTTCTATCACTTGTGCATGTCCATCAATGCCATGAGTATTCTTGTGCTGTACAGAAAACAGTTTCAAAATGATCAACCTATATCTAACCACACACATTCTGATTAGTTAAGTAGGTAATGCATTTCTCATGAAGTACTTAATTTTTCTAGAAATGTAATCAAATGAGTTGAAACCAAAATTGGAGTAATCTCGAAGCAATCAAAACCAACCTGAAACTATATGTTTCACCCATTGTTGGTGTGGGTTTTGGTTTCAATTATTTCCAAACCAACTCCTCTGTTTGGTTCAGCATTATACTATACAAACTGCTCAAACTGATCCATGTAGAACCCTTCTTTGCAATAACACTTGATAATATCCTCGTTCCGCAGTTGTTTAAAATGGAAGACGTCAGCATGGGAATGTGGGTGGAGAAAGTGAATAGCTCAAGAGCAGTAGAGTACGTTCACAGCTTGAAGTTCTGCCAATTCGGATGCATAGAGGATTACATAACGGCGCATTACCAATCCCCAAGGCAGATGATTTGCCTTTGGAACAAACTCAGACAGATAGGAAGGCCCTTGTGCTGCAACATGAGGTGACATATAGGGATGGGAATCAGCAAATTTTGCAGACCACTGTAAATCCGGTGAAAATGGTTGGAACCAGGAGCTGTGTTAGGTCACTGAAATCTTCAAATTTGTTTGTTGTACTCTTGACTTTCTTTGTAGGTATCATCCGAGGATGGCAAGAATATATTCTAGGAAATTAGCAGTCCATATATAGCCTACCTTAACTACACTCTTTGGCAGAAGAAGTTAAGATTTGTATAGATTTGCTGTAATCTTAGCAATTTTGTTTTGAAAGGTGCTTGCATCATCGTATCATTAATTAGTTCATTCTGTGAGCTGCAAGGACGGTGATTGGTAGAGGAAAAGAATGTCGGTAAGTGAGAGAAATATGGGGTTTGATGTTTATGGGGGAGAATATGACGTTTCAGCTACCATTTGTTGCTTTCTGATGTTTATTTTTACCACATTTCTCTTGCAGAATACATTTGATTAGGACTTGTATATTGACGATACATTGGTCTGAAATAATAAAGATTATATATTTTATATGATAAATATTTAGGCCCTTGAACTGCCGACAAGATCAACAAGAACACAAAAAATCTGATAAATAACCTTTTCCACAGCAAATATTAATTTCGAAGAAGATACATGACTTTAATATTTTATATTCAAATATATAATTTTATATCAATTTCAATCTTTAATTCATGAAAGATATGACTAATATTTTCTTACTTTTCACGTATCAATTTTTTTCCATGAGCTAAAACTTTTCTACTTGTACAATTAATCTACAGAGTTTTTAAAAAATATAAATAATTTATTTTCATGCATCATGAGTAGCGGAATTTTATTTTTCGAATTATATATAAATATATATCCATTTTTTGCATTAATAATGTTGAAACAGATTCAGAAAACTTTTCTTTTTCCCCAAAAAAAAAAGAAATTGTTTTTTAAAAAGCTTTTGAACGTTAAAATTGCTACTTAAACATTGATTCATAGAAAGATTACAGAACATAACTTGTGAAGATATTGGTTAATACTGTGTTCATATATTAATAAGCAACTAATTAACCAAGACGGAATATGCAATTTACTATTTCACCTTTACAAATTACACATTACCTACCAATCTACCATTTTATTTAGATATGGGCTAGAAGATTGATCTTGTATCTATATCAATTGGATAGCTCCATTCGTGATGAACACAATTTAACGTGTGCACGGTTGATATGACAATGTTATTAGCATATGAGTCACTATAATTTTTATTTTTATTTTATTATTTATATTAAATAATACTACCTCTATTTTTTTAAAAGTGACCTGTTTTTATTCAAAAACACTCACGGATTTGAAAAAAAACAGGCCATTTTTAAATGAACGGATGGAGTATTAAATTATACCATAATTGTAAAAATAATAATTAATGAACTTTTTATTAAAAATTTAATATTTATCTACTACCCATGTCACATTATTTGCAGATATATTAACCCTGCTGCCAACTTCCTAACTAGATTGGTTAGGTTTAATAGAGGAGCTCGCCTAATAAAGACCAAGAATCATCATAAGAGAAGCAATGAAGAATCGATAGTGAAATAGAATTGTAAGGTAGCACTCCAAGAACAGAGCGGCCCTGGCAAAAAAGGAGCTTTCTTATGGCGATAGATGAATTGTGGCGAACATGCGTGCGTGAATGGTAGGTAGGAGTAGTCATAATTTATAATTTTAGCCTACTTTCATAACAAAAATAATATGGGATCAACTTAATCCCAAATTAATCTAATATTCAATCGAACACGCCCATAATCCCAGTCTATATATCTCCAAAGTCATCATAAATTTAAAAAAAAAACGAAATTTGACGTGCAAGGCACATTACTTGAAAAACAAGTGTGCGCGCAAATTCCTTACATGTAAATAAGCAGACAAAAAAATACTTACTGAAAAATACCAAAGAAGTGCATATACCATTCCTTAAAGTAAATTAAAGCAAAGGAAACACAAAAACCAGAGCACGAGAATCCCACAACGAGCTGTCAAAACGCCTGCTCGGGAAGGGGGTGGAGAAGATGCAGTGGGTGAAGCCTCTTCCTTGGAGCACGTGTAGCCGCAACGACTAGGTCGAACAACCCGGTAAACACCACTGTTGGCAAGGATGTAGACGTCCTTGTCGTTGTCCTGGCCGAACGAGAATACGTAGCTCAGAGCTGGAAGTGAGCTCCCGGGAGTGGCCGTGCAGCCAATAGGCGAGTCGCGCGCGCAACCGAATGAAATCTTGCTGCTCGTGAACTTGCCGCTCTCGATGGGGCTCTCCGTGCCAGCCCATATAGCGCCTGCGTAGAGATCAGCAAACAAGTACCTGCAAACGGAGATGGCAGCTTAGAATCTTAGATAAATAGAAACAGACACGCCCTTGGACGATGATTCATGGCTTTGGGAGTTGATACATCATTAAATGATAAGTAACATAGTTATTGTAATAATAAAATAACGATTTTATTAAAATCGAGAACCGGAGATTACAATGCTTTGGAAATAAAAATAATAAGTCCAGTCGAGGAAAGCCCTCTTTTCGCAAGACGAGATACGCCCCGGCTAGTGCTCACGGTCCGGCGTATCGTCCCCAAAAATAAAACGACTTCGTCCTTTAGAATAGTAGCACTACAAACTCTAAAGGCCCCGGTGAACTTGACTAGGGAGAGAACCGAGCAAACTAATGAAACCCCTAAGAAAACTAAATATGATAATGAACTAAATAAGAGAAGAGAGAACAAAGATGGTGTGTTGGAAATGGACTCTCAACCCCTCCTTATATAGAACCATGGGGGGAAAGATGAAAAGGTGGTTCATAAATGAAAAGCCATGGGCTTTTTATTCTCATGAGAACATGGGCCTGTCATGGGCTTAAGAGAACTTGGCCAAATTAGTATGAAAATTGATCCAACATTTCAAGCCCAATCTTCCATATATTTAGGCCTAAAGTCTTCAACTAATCATTCCAAAATCTTTCCACAAAAAGCATTTCTCACTCACCGAGAAATATGATTTTGAAATATGACTCGACTATTTAATTCTCAAAGAATTAAATATTCACCCACCAAATTAATTAAGAACCTTATAAGTTCAAAATCAATTTTTCCAACAGCTATACCTTCCATGCATACAAGGATCGGTGGTGGCTCGGTAGAAGAAGCCACCGGTGATGGACGCAGACCCTTCCTTGGTGTTTACATCAGAGTGGCTGTACCCCATGATGGGGAAGATCAGATTTGTCGAGCCTAGTGAAGTGTTTACAACGGGCGATTGAGAAGAATTAAACTCGGTATGACCCTCATAAGCGCGCCACCCGTAGTTTCCATCCTTGGTGATCAAGTTCACTTCCTCATATAGATCCTGTCCTACATCTGCACACATGAAATAGGAAGGCCTGGCAGAGTCGAAGCTGCAGCGCCAGGGATTTCTTAGCCCCAGAGCCCATATCTCTTTCTGCACCTCTTTGTCTTCACTGTAAGGATTATCTTTAGGGATGGAGTAGTTACCCCATAGACCTTGCTCACTAGCTTCTGTTGCACCTGAGAGAAAGAGAGATAGGAGTCTTTCATCAGAAAACAACAAGTCAAAGGTTTTTCAGCCAAATGCACAACTGATTACCAATATACAAATGCAAATAAGATTGCTGAGTATAGACAAAACTCACTTGGTATGGTATCCACATCAAGCCTCATGATCTTTCCAAGCAAAGACTTCTTGTTCTGACCAAAATTGTATGGATCGCCTTCACCTCCGCCGTCTCCCATCATCAAGTACAGGTAGCCATCTTCTGGTCCAAAAAGGATCTGCCCTCCATGGTGCGACGTAAAAGGAAGCCCCATCGTGAATATTCTCCGCACCTCTGAAGGGCTAGCGCTCGCCGCCTGATCAAACAAAGATTAATATCACACTTTCTAATGATACTTCATAGAAGAAGCAGGGTAAGACTTAAGAACTTCCACCAAATACCATGGAAGGCTGTGAAGCGGTCCCGTTAGTAGTGAACTCCGCTATGACAGTGTGAAACTGGCAAGGCTTCGCACCATTATCTGGACTCAGCTTCGAGGGATCACAGTTCACATCAGAGTTGCACGCACATCTCCCTGCACAGTTCGGCCACTTCGCCTTGTCACAGTTGAACGAAGCAAAGAACCTTCCATTGTCCTTGAAGTTTGGATGGAGTGCAATTCCCATTAGTCCAAACTGGGTATCAAAATGAACTTCATCGGTTAGGTCTAGGAAAGGATCAGCTTCATCAAACTCCAAGACCCCTCCCGAGCCCTGCTCGGGGATCGTTGCAAGCCAAATCTTGCCTTGCTGGTTAGAGAAGAAGGCACTGTTTGAGCCATCGGGGTGAGCAACCATGTTGAGGTAGGATCCATTCCCGATTTTCTCAAGGCATAAGCCACTCGGAGGGATTGGGGTCCCAGTCTCGTTGAGGGTGACAGGTGTGCCGTCAAAGCACAGTAGCCCTTCATCGGATGCTCCACCCAGAGCCCTGCAGAAATCTGCTTGAGACTGCCATAGATCAGCTAATTTTGTGGAGTTTGAGGTGGTCGGAGCTCCACCTTGTAATGAAGCTGCAAATGGTGAATGCAAGATCGAGACGTTCTGGCAAGTGTTCCATACTTGTGAACAGAAGTTGAGCGAAGCTTTGTTCGATTGTGATGAGTTTGGTGAAACTGTTGAGTTGCATAGCACGGGAACTTGTCGAGGAACAGAATCAACTCGAAAAAGCTCAGCTGAAAACTGATCACACCTCTGTAGATAAATGAGACCACAAATGAATAAACAAACAAGAAGAAGAAGACACCAAAACTAGTACATAAAAAGTTGTTACTGTTAGACTCTGCAAGCAAAAGTTCGTTGTATGTAACAATGTCATTCTCTATCAAGAGATGATGTGTGCAATTTTTCGATCCAGTTTACTTAAATCGTCACAATCACCACCACTTTATGATCTTTTAAATTAAGAAATGGAAAGCGAGTATTGATATGGTCAGTGACAATAGATTTACCGCACAAAGGATAGATTTAACAAGAGAAGCACAGGCAGTGTCTGAAATATTCATTGATTGAAATTGCTTATTCAGAAGCAAATCATCAGCAGAAGTGCAGCATACGGTGTCATTGTAGGGGCAGAACTGCAGAGTGGGATTTGGAATAAAGGGTGCTCCTGCAGTACAATACAACCACCACAAAATGAGCGCAGCATTTACATTCTCTCTCTCTCTCTCAATTACTCAAGCATGAAGGAATATAGCACAGAGCTTCAATGAAACAGTTGAAAACACAAACTTACTTGAATCGGTGCAGAGCGGCAGAGCAGAGCAAGAATCAAGAAACTGCAGTAATATGAATAACTGGATAATCTTAACAAAATGGTTGCCTCCCATCATTCCCGATTTTGACTACTCCTTTTCAATAAAAGAAAGAAATAAACAGCACAAAAACTACTTCTTCATCATTATGTGAGATGCTCGAGAGGGACAAAGCTAAAGTTGAATGAACATTCAAAAACAAAGACAGTGTTCAGAAAACCACAAAAAGTCAGCACTGCACTATTCCTTTGACCACCTATTTTTGGTCTTCTCCCAAAACCTGATGATTGAGAATAAGATGTACAAACCCAATATTTATCCAACTCAATATAATTATAAAGTTCCCGTCCTTTTCTCTCTCACACAAGCGGGGTTGACATTTTGCCTTGTGATATAAGATGCAGTGCCATCAAGTTGCAGCTTGTTGTCTGCATCGTTGACTTCAGATCACAAACCAATGGAATAAAATTTCAAAAATTATTGGGTAGTTATGAAGAAAACATGTGGGATGGTTCTTGGTTGGAAAAAAAAAAAAACGCAGCAACACTGTTTCCTCATTCATTTATCTCCCTCCCTCCCTCATATAAGCTTATCCAAACTCCTAAATAATTCATGTTTTTTATTCATCTAAACAGATAGTGGCATGACTTCAGAAAGAACGATGAGCATATCATAGTTGGTTGCATTGCATGTTATAAGTATATTACAAAGGGGGATGCAAGAAAATCAAATCTTTTAAAACAACGCTGTCCCACCATATCAAAATCTTTTATCGATTGCGACAGCCTCATTTTGTCTTTCCTTCCTTTTAAAATAGAATTTTGTCAAAAACTGTAACTTGTAAATGTCTCGTATTGAATTTCAAGGCATATATGAAGAATCATCTTATCGTATACGAGCTCTGAATAACTTTGAGAAGCTTATTGACCCTTGTTTGCACATCTACTTGAGTATAGACCCTTACATTTTGAGATGTGCTATTAATTTTACTTGTCTGCAACAAACTGATTTCACTTTCTAGTGCCAAGATTCGGACACTGGGCATTTCCAGAGCTGGAAATGGAAATCCATGCAAGAAAATAAGATTAATAATGAAGAGGAAGAAAGCAGTCAAGGCTTACAACGTCCTACCCTATCTCAGCGAGTATAACAGTAGTCAGTAGCAACTAATGCAATGGCTACCACTAGCTGCTACAACAAAAAATTATGCACAATCTGATATGAGAGCACAGTTAGCCTAAGTTGATTCTCCGAGCCATACCAAAAGCCTTGAACTGCACTGTTTCCTCTCCTCTCCTCGCACAATCCTACCGTAACACACTCCCCTAATTAACCGGTTAGAAACACTCATAATGTATCAACGATCAAGAGCACCAAGTGCTTTCATGTCCTCCAAAAATGCCATATATGAGTCATCAATACTTTTTGGTTTTGAGGCAGAAGATGAGCCAGCTGATACTTGCTTTGCAACTGGTGGTGCCACCACAACTGGCTGGTTAGGAGCCTGAAGGGTATATGTTTTTGGCTTAGATTTTGGAAGGGCAGATTCTCTCCTGACTCGTACCGATGCAGGAACCTGCAAAAGCCAATCTTGAGGTCAAAATTTCATGGGGATGCAGACAATCAGATTGGTGTAGATCGAGCAATCTTGTGAAGTTGTGATCTAAATGAACAACCAGAAGTGCTTATTTCTCAAACCGATTACAAAGCAGTGTATTTTCTTTATCTATCATAATCTCACAGATAGAAAGACTAGAATGTGAAAAAAATTGTTTTAAAATATCAGTTTAAGAAGCTTTAGTTAGGGGTGTCTGTTCGGGTCTCGGTATTAGGTATTTCGGGTAATGTCCAATACCCGATCGGGTTCGGAACTTGAAATACCCAATTTTGTTGTTTTCAGGTCAGGTTTGGGATTGGATAAGAATTCAAAATTGCCAGAGCAAAGAGACTAGGCCTCAATTATACCAAAATTAGAGGAACTCTTAAGATACTAAAACTCCAGATGCATGAAGATAGTAAAAACAATGCCGGATCAACTGCGTTTTTGATCCAGATGAACAGATAGATTAGCAACCAATTATCTCCTACCATGGCCACCATTTGACAGCAAATTTGCCAACAAATACAGAAGAAAGGATGCTGGAAGGTAAAATGGAGGAAATGCTTCCTCTCTTTTTTTTTTGTGGGGTGGGGGCAATAAACAACGTAATGACAAAATCCATTCATCAACACTAACTAAAACTCAGATCTGGTAAAAGATAGTATTGCAGATGCAGATAAAACTCACCATGGCTGTAAGTTCAGGAGTATGCTGTGCTAGTGGCCTCTTTACAACAGTCGATGCAGCTGATTTGATGTATGATGGCTTCTGAGGACCAGCTTGTCTAGCAACAATGTCTTCATGTGACATAGGAGGTGGGCCAGGTGGAAGTGGTGGTCTCATCATTAATGGATGAGCAAGGGGAGGTCCAAAAGGTGGTCTTGAAAATAGTGGGGCCATGAGTCCAGGGTGAACAGGTGGCCCAGGTAATCCTGGACCGGACAATGGGTGGCGCATATCAGCTGGTGGTGGCGGCGGTGGAGGTGGAAAATGAGAAATGCCTGGAGGAAGTACATCAAGATGTAAACTTGTCCCTGTTACAGCTCCAGGCATCTGCAGCTGTTGCCTTAGTGGTGGTGGGGGAGGAGCCATTTTCAGAAGATCTTTGGGATCTAAGCGAGTTTTTGGATCAGAGTCGGAAGATGAGCCTTCTGGCAGTGAAGACTGTGGAGGAAGACTAGTTGGCATCTGACAAAAATCAGCAATAAAAAGCCACCATCTAAGAGTTGAGTTCAGCAGATGCATTTTGCTAAAATGATTTAGTACTAAGATATAGAGATATCATGTCATCCAGATTTGGGAGAGATCCACATAAATTTAAATGTAATGATATACCTGAACTGGATGTCTGGAAGTAGAATCTACTGATTTGGCATTCTCACCACTAGCAATACCAGGGGGAGGTGGTTGAGTGGATGGCTGGATTGGTGGAGGTGGAGGAAGTGGGGGACGAACAGCAAGTACCTCCTTAGGTGGTGGGCCAGGAGGAGGAGGTGGTATAGGCAAAGGGGGTGGAGGTAATGATGATGTAACATCTCCCACTGCTGGATTTGGTGGGATTGGGGGAGGAGGTGGCAAAGGTAAAGACATAGGCAAAGTACCACCTTCTATGGAATCTAAGCCTGCACCAGGCAAAGGAGGTGGCGGAGGAGGAAGAGGAAAAGCGGGATCCTCTGTTTCTGACTGGGATGAGGATGCCATGTTACCTGCTGAGCTTTCTGGTAATGGTATCCTTGGTCCTGCATCCCCAATAAAGTAGCAAAAACTTAATAAGTGACGTGTGAAAATAAATGGTGAGAAGTGCTAGGAAAACAATATCATGCTTCTAGAGAAGTCGAGGCTTATATCATACCTATTGATGATTTAAACATTGGAGGTTTTCCAGGTGGGGGGGCTCCAGAAGGATTCAGAGTTGGGTGATAATAAACTGAGTCCTGCAAAAACAAGTTCCTAAATATTTGCTGGCGAATCAGAAAAAGGTTTCAATAAAACTGAAGTAGAAAAATTGAAATAAACTTACTTCAGGTATTGGATATTTGACTCTTTCTTCCTCTTCTGCAGTAGTTTGCCTTCGAACAGGTCCCAGATGACTGCAAAAGAATTACAACCGATCTTACAAAGCACACACTCCACATGAATATCCATACTTAATGGGAAATTTTGAATAATTCAATATATTATTACATAGGTTAAGCTTCTTCACCTAAACATAACTGGTGTTTCACCCCTTTCCTTCATCTTTTCTTCATATTCCTTTATATCAAAAGAAAACAGACCGTTAATAGGAGTCTACTTTGAAAAGATAAGGCAAGGACATACAAAAAACAAAAGAATCTTTTTGTTCATTCTCTCTTTGCAAGGATTTGATAGCTCTCCACAATTGAAACTGTCTGTGTGCACTTATCCATGTGTTTCTTACTGTAAAATCATAACAGAAACACATCAAGATGGTACAGGCACCCTAACCCATTAAAATATTTAAAACAGCTAAGAGTTCTTGTTTTCTATGCTACCCGACATACATTTACTTGAAATAAAAGGACCTCTTGATAATTTAGATCTATCAGCTAAAGAGTCTCACTTGATATTTTCATCCCATATCACAGGTAACATATTAAAGAAGGAATTACCTTCCTCTTCTTCATCACAAGATTGAGTGTGTCCTCAAGTTGTCTCTTTTTGTGTTTTCTAGCTTTGTCCAAAGCACCATCTGCCTCTAAAAGTAGTAAAATATGATTAAAATACCAATAGATAAATTAAGCTCACCTTCTATCCCACAACATAAAAGTGAAAGTGTGAAACAAAAAGGAAAGAAAAATAAGGGAATATTTTGGTCACAATGTCAAAGGCCAGTTTAAATCAAGCATGAACCAGACAAGCTTAGACTAAACCACAATAAAATGGAAGAAACAAGAACAATAGGAAAGTTATACTCCCTCTGTCCCAATAAGCATGGCGTAAAACTTTTGGGCACAGTTATTAAGGAGAGAGTATAAAGTAGTGTAAGAGAGATAAAGGTGGTAGGGTCCACACCTTTTTAAAGGGATAATTTTTACTATTTTAGGAATGTGTCGAGCTTAGTGGGACGTCCAAATAAGGGAATTGTGTCAAGCTTAGTGGGACGGAGAGAGTAATATTTAGTCACTAACAGATTAAGTTGAATGAATTAGCAGAACACAGGGAAAACGTTAATGACACAAAATACATTCTGGAAACTTTCACGAATTAAATTATTCATGTAGAAACGTTGGATTTTTCTTCCACATCATGAGATAACAAATAGTAGAAACTGCATAATTAGTGAGCAATTCCAGTGTGGTCTGCATAACAGTATCAAAGACTAAGAAGCTAAATTCATAGATAAAAAACGATGACAAAGTTTCCTACAAAATTATCTTTGGTCTGGACTCTGTCTGCTTTCTAGCGTTACTTAATACAAACTTGACCCATTATTTCACTAAAATCAAGCAATGTGATTGCCGAATGCTGATACAAAATAATTTAGCAACTAATTCCTTTATATTTTGCAAGTCTGAAGCCATACATAAAAAAGAACCACCCAGCACTAGATCCTTTGCAAATGTATTTCAAACTCGAGGGTAAAGCTAGTTTAAATCCTATAAATAAATGACGACTGAAAAAGCCAAGTGGAGATTTAAGAACTAGCTTCACTCTGGAGACGGACCAAAAAGAGGCATACATACTTTCATCAACATAGAGCAAAAACAAGCCCCACATATACATTTACATAGAAACACAAGACACCCAAAACAATGTAGCAGTGGATCACTGTGGATGATAAGAAACTTACTCATTGCTTCCAGCTTCGATATCTGGTCTTTAAGGGTATCTGGATCTTTCTTCAATATTCCAACTTCCCTCACCTTCTTCCTCTCCTTCTTGTTCTGTACAGTAACATCAACTCAACTTAGAACCATTCGCATGAACATCTACGCTTCATATGACTTAACCATTCCGCACTCATCGAGGCTAAAGCAATGAAATTGCACACATGTTTTCCATGCCCAATATCATGTCTCAAAATATCAACTAGAGGTCTAGATATTCGGACTCAACTAATTGATGCTAATTGCGATAAAGAATAAATAATGATCAATGTTTACCCGCTTCAATTCCTTCTTGCGGAGCTCTTTGCGGTAGGCATCGGTAGGGTTCATGGTTTTACCTCCCTTCGTCGTCTTCACCATTTTGACGGCTTCTTGATATGAAGAAGTGAAAACGAATCCTCGATTGAAATCTCTTGTGTCTCTTTGTCGCTTCAACTAGGGTTTGTAGATGATTTGATCCTCCAAATCGAGTAATTGTTCATAAGGTTTTTGCGATTTGGAGATAGAAGGAGGAGAACTGAGAAGGGGTCTCGTCTCGAGCAATGAATTAATTTACTAATTTCTGCTTCGATACAAGCTCGTAATTATTTATTTTATATTCAACGGGAAACTCATAAAAAAAAAAAAACGTTCTTCTTTGTTGTATATATATATATTTTTTAAAATATTATCCCTCCAAAAACCATGGTTATGAGTGTGTCTACAAGGATCGGTTATCCATAATTTACTGAAAAGGGGTCTCGTCTCGAGCTATGAATTAATTTACTAATTCTCTGCAATTTTCATTTTCCTGAATTTGAAATAATTTGTGTATTCGTATACCAGAAATTATTTGAAATAATTTGTGTATTCGTATACCATAAATTATTCGAATTAATTAAAATTATTTGTATTTTTTAGAATTTATCAATTATTATCGAGTATTTTTAAAATTCTTTGATATTTCAAATATTAAAATATTTTAAATTATAAATTTATAATATAATATTATATAATTCATAAATGTAAAAAATCGGGTTTCATGTAATATCCGATTGGATATTATTCAGACCGAAAAGTCCTACAAAAATCCAAACCCGACTACACAATCCGAAAACTAGGGTACTCAAAGCTCATCAGGTAACCCGAAATACCTGATACTCGATTCCTGAATAGACACTCATATCTATAAGTTTTGTTTAGCTCGTTTTTTGTGTGTTTTTAGTTCCTGTTTAGTTGTGTCTAGTTTTTACTTGATTTGATTTTGCGTCCTTTTAGTTCGTGTTTACGCCGATTTTGTTGCTCTTGTGTTGGATGTAGGATGACGAGAAGAGGAGTTGATTGGTGCTTAAATGATGTCGAAGATGCTAAGCCGAGGAAACCGGACGGGAGCTTGCTAGGAGTTACGGGCAGAAGACGAAAGGAGAAAGAACGCGAGAGCATGGTCATATGTGAAATTGTTGCGCATTGCGCAACAATTTTGTTTTGGCTCGTTCTCCTTCGTTACAACTCTGAATTTAGATCCGTTTGTGGCTACAGACTCCTATCGAGATGAGCTTCAATTTCATGTTTTCCAAATTTCATATTTTACACAGGTCAGCAGTGGCTGGGGTTACAGCGGTCGTTGGAGTGCAGAATTCAGAATTTCAGAGGTTGCAGGCCAGCGGTCGCTGGGCTTGTTGAAATGGCGGTTTTCCGACGGGTTTTTAAGGGAAATCAGATTCATTCTCCCATAGCTCTCATTCCTTTAGATAGAACTCGAACTTATTAGTCTTAGAACTCTCTTGGAAAGTACTTCTATCTTGTAATTTACTTTTGGGAAGAAGGATTAAGGTGGAGATTAATTGCTCCATCCAAGTAATGTGATCATTAGTGAGTTCTTATATTGATTTCTTGCTTGATGATTATGTGATTGGATAGGGTAGTTGAATCTCTACTAGTTTGTGGATTTATTAATCGATTGTTTATGTTATTTGTTGCTCATGCTTGTTGATTGGATCATGCTTACTAGATTGTGCCGCTTGATTACCGTTGCAATTTATTAGACGTAGGGTGAGATCGAGAGATAATCCTTGTGTCGAACCAAAGTCCAATCAATTTTGGTTGTAATCAGAAACGTATTAATCGAGTATTCATTTGTTATCTTTAGTTCTCAATTGTGTGGCTTTGATACGAGAGTCTGAGTCACAATCTAATTATAAATACGAAAGTTAGTAATTAGATAGCCTCTGAAATTCTGAATTCTGCATCCCAGCGACCGCTGGACTATGCAAAATACGAAATGTTGGAAAATATAGAATTGAAACTCGTCTCGATAGGAGTCCGTAGCCGTAAACGGATCTAAATTCGGAGTTGTAACGAAGGAGAACGAGCCAAAACAAAATTGTTGCGCATTGCGCAACAATTTCGCATATGGTCATGCTCTCGTGTACTTTCTCCTCTCCTCTTCTGCCCGTAACTCCTAGCAAGCTCCCGTCCGGTTTCCTTGGCTTCGTTCGGCTTAGCATCTTCAACATTTCCGGCATCATTTAAGCTCCAATCAACTCCTCTTCTCGTCATCCTACATCCAACACAAGAACAACAAAATCGGCATAAACACGAACTAAAAAGACGCAAAATCAAATCAAGTAAAAACTAGACACAACTAAACATGAACTAAAAACACACCAAAAACGAGCTAAACAAGTTTAATCACCTTTTAAATTTCTTTCTTTTTACCACTCAAAATTTTTGGAATCTAAACTACTCTATACCATGTACGGCCACGGATCTGCATCAAGCCATCAATCTTATTCAGTTATAATTTAGTTTCGATAAATACGATACTTTTGAACACATTTATAAATTTATATAAAAGTATTGAATATGAGAAAATGAGTAAATAGTAGTAGGATGTAAATTTTTCTCTCTTTTTTTTTTTTTTGCTTATGAAGCATCATTGCAGGAACAAAATACGAATACAATACAATATGTAAATACACTCATTTTAAAAAATTCAAGATATGAATATTTTCAAAATGAGTTTTTATCTATAAATATTTTATATAATATTATTAATAAAATCATGAAAATTAGTTTACCCACAGCACAACCTAACATAATTCAGCCCGACAAATATTACAAACCCTACCAAATTCAGCCACACACTCGCACACCAAAAAGTATACAACAACACGCACAACTCCGACGACAATAGTGGGAAGGTGCGATGGAGGCGACACGACGGTGCGACAACAACGGCCTAGAGATGGTGAGAAAGCTGCATAAATCTGCAACAAGTGAATAAAATATATTAGGTTAGAAACAAACGTATTTTTTTTTACTTGTTCAACCTAAATTGTGTATCTACATTCTCGTAATTTGGACGAGGTCTATAATACACGATAAGTTGACCCTAGTCGAATCTCGTGGAAGGCTTAGCAGGACTTCCTAATTCAAGTGCTAAAGATTGAATACAAAGTTCTAAACATTATATCAAGTTGTGATCATGGAATTAATTATAGTACAAGCAAATAAGTAAAATTAAATAACTAGAAACCAAAGTTAAGGTTTTAGGGTATGAACATCCACATGATCATCACATGCTACGACTATTGATGTATTCATTCGCACAGCTAGGATTCTCAAAAGCTATCTAATTACTAACTTTCGTATTTATAATTAGATTGTGACTCTGACTTTTGTATTAAAGTCACACTATCAAGAACTCAAGATAATGAATGAATATTTGGTCACTTCGTTTCCGATTACAACCTATGTTGATTGGATCTTAATCCGACATAAGGATTATCTCTCGACCTCACCTTATGTCTAAGGAATTGCAACGGTGATCAAGCAGTACAATTTAATAAGCAAAGTCCAATCAACAAACATCAATAACAATAAACATCAATAATCATAAGATATTCAAACCCTAATGGAGATTCAACCTACTCAATCCATTCACACAATCATAAGCAAGAAATCAAATAAAAAAACTTACTATGATTACACTACTTGGATGGAGAGGTTGATCTCCACCTTAAACCCTTCTTCCAAATGTAAAACTACAAGATTAAAGTACTTCTTAAGAAAGTTCTAGTGCTAAATGTTCGAGTTCTACGAGAGATATAGGAGATAGATCTTCAGAAAATGTCCTGGTTTCACTTTAAAAACCCGTCAAAAACTGCCGCCCAGCAATCGCTGGCTTTCCTTCGTTGATGCACAAAATCAGCAGGCCCAACAGCCGTTGGGTTCCCAATGGTCGCTGGCCTCTGCTCTCTGTCCTCCTTCTGCAGTCTTTTTCCAGCGAGCACTGAGAGCCTAGTGACTGCTAGCTCCCAGCCTCGCTTTCTCCGTGCCTTATTCCATCTCGCACTTTCTTCAGCCTATGCAAACTCCATCAGTGATGCTTCTTGGGGGGGGGGGGGGGGGGGAATATACCACAATCCAACTTTCTCACGTTTGGTTATGAACAGCAGGTTGAGAAGCAACTCGCTATTTATACCAGAACAGCTTGCTTGGAATAGCAGTCGATCTCCTATGATGTAGAGAGAGATCAAGCTGCTCAAGTAAATTCTCAACATATAGAGTGAATAATCTGTCAAGGAGAAAATAGACTGGCAGCTAGCTGAAGCATACCAGATGATCTGTCCAAACACAAATCGTGCGCGGAAGTTGTGTATATTTTGTTGGCTGCTCTTATACTTAGAAAATATATTATGTTTATACTGAGTGTTCTTTAAGGGGTTGATTCATGATGCACAACTCGTTTAAAATAGATAAGTTTGCTGGTGAGTGATAAACAAAGAATCAAAACAATGCAATGCAAAATATAAAAGAACACACAATATTTAACGTGGTTCGAAAAATCCCCTACGTCCATGATCAATCAAAGCTAGATCAATGAATCCCTTAACCTTGGATCTCTCGCTTATTTATCCTCGTTGAGTACGGGCCAAAACTCGCTTATTTATTTTCGCTGAGTACGAGATTACAACTCTCTTATTTAAACTCGTCGAGTACGAGATCTGGGTTCGGTTTTATAATCGTTCTTCCTCCGAGCTTTTGGCTATGGAGGAAACTAGAACTTTGGGCTTTGAAGGCTCAGCTCTAAGATAAGTTCGAGTGAGTTTATCTTTAGAAATATGGTGATTTCTCTCTAATTTACAACACTCAAGAATGTATATGATTTATATCTAGTGTTGAATAAGTCTATAAAAAAGTGGAGAGAGAATCTTATGGCGTTGAAGAAGTCTTGAAATATATATAGTCATATATTGAATTATAGCCGTTGAAAGTCTTTGCAGCTTTTATAGTAGGCATTAAATGCTCTTTCGAGCGTTAGCTACTGATTGTACTTCTAGTCGTTGGAGTTATCCTGCGTGGATGTTGACGTGGTATATGACATGTAAGCTTATCAATTTAGGTAGATTATAGCTTCCTCCAACTAGGATGAGCAGCTCGTTTGGATCTCATAAGAACAGGTGGATTAAACAATCTGTAGGTGAACAGGTTGTATTCAACAAACATTGAGCTGACTCTCCATGAACAACAGATTGATCTGTTATCGATTTGTTACACACAGATCATTTTTTTTAAGTTTCTTCTTGCACAACTAGATGTCCATCTCATAATACAGTTTGTTTGGGTAGTTGTTGATCGATCTGTTAGACACAGATCGTTTGTATCGAATTGTTCCTTGTATATCTTCTTATGTAGCTTGATGTCAACCTGTTTGATACAAGGTTGATTGTATCTCGTTACTTCTTAATCTTCATATCGATCTGTCCTCGGTAAGTATGTTGGCCTCCTGTTTGATAAGATAGATGCAATAAAAACTAGGTCTAGATTGATCAGGTTAGTCCTATGAACATATTGTTACATCAATCTGTTCTCACATTTTGACTTAACTTGCTACATAACAAGGTGGATCTTTATAGCATAGATCGTTAATTTAACCTTGTCTGACAGGTTGATCTCATTTCTAATAGATAGACAAAATAAGATCAAACTCTATGATACAGGTTGTTAACTCAACCTGATCTTACAATTTAGTTGATCTCATAATGAGAACACAGATGGTTCCTATGGACACGATCTTTCTTTCATCGATCTGTCCTTACACTTAACCATCTGTTGAGTCTATCTAATCTAGACACAAATAAAGCATAAACACCTAAGCATCAATATACATTAAAGCGTAAGCACAACTTAATATCATGCATATAAATTAAGGTTTCACATTATGGTTTCTCATCATCAAAACATATATATAATGATTTCCATAATCATCAAAAAGGTTCCCAACAACATCCATTCGGCTCCCGATGACTCCTTCTTTAATCATCCTACATTCACAATAAAGGAACACAAAATCCGGCATAATACGAACTAAAAGACACGAAAACAACACAAACTAAAGACTGGACTTAACGATACGAAGACTAAAAACACACCAAAAATAAGATAAATAGTACTACGTATTTTTAAATGTATTTTTCACAATTTTTTTAATTAATGAGACATAGGGAGTATTATTGATAATTCGTTATATTTACAACAAAGAAAAGAAATTTAGAAATCTTCTTGTCCTATCTTAGAGATACGACGATAATATAACTTTGTAAATTTTGTTTTCTGAAACTTGAAAATTTTAACTCTTGAGTAATTTCTTATGATTATGTTATTGTATTATACATATATAAGTGGTTGGTCATGAATGTTTAACCTGATGTTTGAGTGACATAACATTTAATTTACTATAACTAAATGTAAAATCGAGCTATGTTTCTAGTAGATGATCATGGTATATTCACATTCTCTATACCGATTCCCGGTGAGTGAGAAATAGTGGATTGAAGTTGTCACCTGTTATGGAGCTATGGGTTGAACTTGGGTTTGGTTTGGGCCAACCTAAAAGATCTTGTTGAACTAATTGTTTGGGGCCCAATAGATGTGACCCAATTAAGTTGGGCTAACACATGAGCAACAGAATGTCTAGATATGTTCTCGAGTTGTATCGAATGAATGAATATGTCTAAATTCATCCAAATCGGTTGCAACCCCTGTAATTGCCATTGTTGTCTTAATGACAATTAACTCGACATTAATTTTCACATTTCAATAGATCAAACAAAGAGGACGTCTTCACCAGAGACAAAAATGGAAACAAAAGGTGAAGATAGTCTCAAAACAAAGAGATGAACAAACAAGAGAAAGTCGGGATCTAAAGCAAGTGTCTATCACAAATCACATAAAAAGGGAGATATATTACTTTGTTGTGCTACTAGTGAAGAGGAAGATTAATCTTGGCATTTCTATTTTCCAAACAAGGGGGATATATTACTTTTGATGCATATTTTGAAGATATATAATGTTGTGGATGTCAATTGTTGCTGCTTTTGTTGCACTCAAGACTCTGATACTTTTATTTGCTTCCATACTTAAGACTCTGATACTTGTATTCCGTTGCCATATTTTCTCTATTTCGTTGTCTTACATTTCGAATTATAAAGGAAGGGAAAGTCAACACAGCAAGGGGGAGTCGCATATAAAAAAAAGAGTGTTTTTAATACACAAATGCCAAGGGGGAGATTGTGAGATACGAGAAGTGGCAAATTTTGTATCGAAACAGAAGTCAAGACAAGTTCCAACTCTTGTCTCATATGCAAAAGTTGACACGGCGGTTGAGAAAAATAAGGAAAAGATAAATATCAAATCGGTCAACCTTTGAAGCCAGATTTTGTGGACGATTTAAACCAAATCTCCTCATACCATCGCAACAACTCAATGAGAAGATTGAGCGTCTATATAAAGGCTATGATGGAGCATGAAGAGCCAACCAACGCAAGAGAGAATATTCATATTCAGAGATAGAGAGAATTGTATTGACATTCATCTATGTATTATCATTCTTAGTTAGTTATGGGTTTGAGATTGATCTTGTGTAAAAAGAGTAACACCTTGATCTCCTTTTGATCGATTACTCTTTGGGCATCTTTGGCTAGTTCAAGATTTTGTTTGAGCAATATAGGATAGAAGAGAGACGAGTGAGTAGAAGTAGGATCTTCTTGTATATCTGATCTTTTATCTATATTGAATTTGAGTTGGTTTAACCCTCCAGAAGTAGGTGTGTTCGCTGAACTTGATGATCAATCGCATTGAGCATATTTCATTCAAGTCAGTAAACGTTCTCTTTTGCGGTTCTTGTTCTTACCTGTGTTGCACTTAGACGAACCAAAAATTAAGCTATTTTAAATTAGTACCAGAGCAGGTCACCTAAGTTATTGGTGTTTGATCGTGAGATTTACTTAGTTTGAAAGAGATTCGTCATGACTACCATCATTCAAGGATTCTCAGTTACTCGTCCCCCTCTATTTGATGGAACCAATCATGGATATTGGAAGGTTCGTATGTCATCATTCATAAGATCCATTTACGAATCATCTTGGAATGCTATTGAAGAAGGATGGACCCCACCCACGGATGAGAAAGAAAACCCAAAATCAAGAGACAAATGGACTACGAATGAAAAATTTACTTCTGGGATGAATCCTAAAGCACTAAATGCAATACAATGTGCAGTTAGTGTCGAAGTATTTGCAATCATCTCAATGTGTGAAACTTGCAAGGAAGCATGAGAAATCCTTCAAAATACATATGAAGAAAATACCAGATTCAAAAACCAAAGAATTCAGTAACTTACCACCAAGTTCAAAATGTTGAAGATGGAGAAAACTGAAACTATTTCAGAGTTTCACACAAGACTACTTAGTTTGTCCAATAAATGCTTTCTCCTTGGTGAGAAAATTCATAAAAACAAACTAGTAAGAAAGTTTTTGAGATCTTTCCCCGAAAGATTCGATTACAAAGTCTCTGTCATCGAAGAAGCACGTGATCTTGATACCATGACCACCAATGAACTCATTGGAACTCTAAGAACCGTTGAGTAGGGAAGACGAGAAAACATCAGCAACAAAAAGAAGAACATGGCGCTCAAAACGACACAACCTAAAGAAACTATCACTGATCAAGAACTCTTTGAGGCCATGACACTTTTGACAAAGAAATTCAACAAACGATTTGGAAAGAAGCAATTTGGAGATGGTGAAAGCAAAGGGCGTCACAATGATTCATCTTCAACATCCTATCTTAAAGATTGCACAAAAGATGAGAACAAGGATGAGGACAAAGGACCAAAATGCTATAAATGCAGTGGTATTGGACACATCAAGAAGTAGTGTGCTAATCTGTTCAAATACCAAAGGCAAAGAAAAAAGGCGTATTTCATCTCTCTTGGTGATGATGACACCGAAGAAAGTGAAGATGATGAACCAATCAAAAGTCATACCGCCCATGTTGCAAATATTGATCCTGAACAATATCAGGAACAAGATTGTTGTTCTGAGTTATCTCTCTCGGATGACAATTCTAACGAAAATCTTATCAACGAATATTGGAAGACCATGAAGAAGTGAGAAAAGGTGGCCATGATGAACAAATCTCTGAAAACAGAACTTGATGAAGTCGTGAAAGAGAGAGATACACTCAAGGACAAGATCGTCCAGCTCCAAACCACTTTATGCGACAAAGAAGAAAATATCATCGAAAGAGACAAGGAATTGACTCATCTCAAGAAGTTGACCAAAATGGTGAATGGAGGATCCAACCAGCTTGACGAGATAGTCAATCAAGGAAAAATGACCTACGACAGAACATGCTTAGGCTATCAAAAGAACAACAACCCAGCAAATAAAAAAATTTGGAGACCCAAGGGAGAATTAAACCATAGCAACGTCAAGTCTCAGGTACTGCCTCAACCATGTCAAAACAAAAGTCACTTCTACATGCGTTCCAGAAGTAATGACAAATTCATTCCTATTTGCTATTACTGTGATAAACCCGAACATATTCAAGCGCGATGTAGATCGTTTCTAGCATTCAAATCATCAAGACACCAGTTCAAACCTAGAAGGGACTACAAAAGTTTTGTAGTTCACACCTACAATCGAACAAAAGTAGGAACAAAAGACTGATATTTAGACAGTGGATGTTCTAAACACATGACTGACAACAAGGGACTACTAAGAGACGTATCTCTATGCAAGTATGAAATGGTAGTCTTTGAAGATGGAGCAAGATGTCAAGTACTAGAAGCCGGAACTTTAAACATTCCAGGAATGCCAACGCTTGACAACGTACTCTATGTAGAAGGATTGATGGTCAATCTAATTAGCATCAGTCAGCTTTGTGATCAAGGACTTGACATCAAATTTGGAAAAGAAGAATGCAGAATTCTGGATCATGAAAATGTCTTTCTTGTTGGGAAGGGTTCTCCGGACAATTGCTACATCGTCACACCAGAGAGTACATGTCTCAACGCTTGTTCCAATCCGTCTGAAACTTGGCATGAAAAACTTGGGCACACTAACTACAGAAACATCATAAAGTATGTCAAAGGTACAAGCAAGATTGGATTATGGATTGCCAATGAAAGTTCTATGCTATTGAAGGGATATAGAGACGCTGATTGGGCCGGGAATCCAAACGATAGAAAAAGCACAACCGGGGGATGCTTCTATCTTGGAGAAAATCTTATCACTTGGCATAGAAAAAAGCAAAATAGCATCTCCTTATCCTCAACCAAAAAAAAAATAAAAAAAATATATATATAGCTGCGGTAAGCGCTTGTACACAATTCCTTTGGATGATGAAGATTTTGAATGATTATGGATTCAAACACAAAGGGTTCCAACTATTGTGCGACAATAAAGGGGCCATTGACCTATCCAAGAATCCAATCAACCACTCACGTGCCAAACACATAGACATTTGACATCACTTCATTAGAGAACTTATTGAAAATCAAATTCTTGATATTCAACCCATCCCCACCAACATGCAGCTAGCAAATATGTTCACCAAACCATTGGATGGAGGAAGGTTTGAATACTTAAGAGCTGCGCTGGGACTATGCACAGTTCAATAGATTGAACAAAGAAGACGTCTTCTCCAGAGACAAAAATGGAAACAAAGGGTGAAGACAATCTCAAAATAGAGAGATGAACAAGCAAGAAAAAGACGGGATCTAAAACAAATGTCTATCACAAATCACGTGAAAAAGGGGGAGATATTACTTTTCTGTGCTACTGGTGAAGATGAAGATTAATCTTGGCATTTCTGTTTTTCAAACAAGGAGGATATATTATATTTGATGCATATTTTGAAGATATATGATGTTGTGGATCTCAATTGTTGCTGCTTTTGTTGCACTCAAGACTCTGATACTTTTATTCCGCTGCCATAATTTCTCTAGATTGTGAGATACGAGAAGTGACAAATTGTGTATCAAAACAAAAATCAAGACAAGTTCCAACTCAATGAGAAGATTGAGTGTCTATATAAAGGTTATGATGGAGCATGAAGAGCCAACCAACGCAAGAGAGAATATTCATATTCAGAGATAGAGCGAATAGTATTGACATTCATCTATCTATTATCATTCTTAGTTAGTTCTGGGTTTGAGATTGATCTTGTGTAAAAAGAGTAACACCTTGATCTCCTTTTGATCGATTACTCTTTGGGCATCTTTGGCTAGTTCAAGATTTTGTTTGAGCAATATAGGATAGAAGAGAGACGAGTGAGTAGAAGTAGGATCTTCTTGTATATCTGATCTTTTATCTATATTGAATTTGAGTTGGTTTAACCCTCCAGAAGTAGGCGTATTCGTCAAACTAGATGATCAATCGCATTGAGCATATTTCATTCAAGTCAGTAAACGTTCTCTGCCGCGGTTCTTGTTCTTACATTACATGCGTAGCACTTAGACGAACCACAAACTAAATTATTTCATTGCGGATAGATGACTCCTCCACTCAGGTATTTTAATTTTACTTCAATTCTATGTTATTACTATTGTGATCTCAACATTCTCCTCCTGCTTCACATCGATAACAATAAGTTGTGCGATTTATGTAATTTAATTATGATTTTGTGTGTAGTATTTATAGTTTCACGGCACTTTTAATTATGTTAACGATATTAACGTAGATAAGTTTATTAGCCCAATCCACTCATCCGAGCCCAAGCCTCAGATAAATCTTGTAAATAAATTAAACGCAAAACAGTAATATGAAATGAAATAACACTAATGAATTAATGATGTCCACGTGTTGTCATGATTAAATTGTATAATATGATTTTAATCATATCATATGGACCATCACAACGTTTTTTTAATAAAATAAAATAATTGACATCTACAATCATTCCAAGTCATATTTATTAAAAATCCAAAGCTCCCAATACCATGCAGCCCCTAGCATTTTTAAAACATAGGTTTTTGTACGGTGCCACCTATGTTTTATAAAATAAGTGGAGCAAAAAATAGACATCTCATTTTTTAAATAAGTTGAAAGTTTTGTAAGCAAATTTTAGAAATAATATAGAAAACTTATTATGAATTGTTGGATAAACAATTACGAATGATAATTATTGTAGGTATTATGGGGGAAACGTGCGTAAGGTATTAGGAAATATCATACGCTTACGCTTATTACTATTTTGTTATCAGTTCGATTATAGTGCTGCATGAAAGATTATAACACGGGTTTAAATATTCGTGACACGATTATATAATTTAAATTTAATATAATTTAATTTTTTAAAAATAAACTTAAAAACAATTCTACCTTACAATTCAATTCTGACTTATACCAAAATGTTAGCTAAACTTATTTTTAAAGAGCTTATAAACTTTTGAAGCTTAATAAACACTCATAATTAGAATTTGAATTGTAAATGTACGTTTAAAAATAAAATAAAATACGATACGATATTTTGATCTGCCACAATTTAGAAAAGATGCAGATGAAAAACAATATACTATCTCAGTTCTATTATTTATGCATATACGATATTTTGATCTGCCACAATTTAGAAAAGATGCAGATGAAAAATAATATATTATCTCAGTTCTATTATTTATGAATTAGCTTAATTAAAAAAATACTCACAATTCTAATCAAATAAAATAAGGAATTAATGGCTAGGCAGATGAAATGTTCTTTTTTTTTAGGGTACTCCCGGGAACAGATCCAGTGGAGACGGGGTGAGGCCTGTAGCGTAGAGGATTAGAGCACGTGGCTACAAACCACGGTGTCAAGGGTTTGAATCTCTCCTCGCCCACAACCGGCCCAAAAGGGAAGTACCTTTCCCTCTGGGGGTAGGAAAATCATGATTGAAATAGCGGACCAAAAGCTATGGAACTTGAATGTGGGTCTTTGGAATGACTTTTCCTTTTTATTTTTCGTGAATGATGGAATAATTACACATAGTATGCTCCCGGCCCATCAACGTATTTTTTTTTGTTTTACGCTCCGTAACTCTTCTATTAGTAGCATAACAAACTTCCTCGTCGTTAATATGTTTGCTCGTGACATTTGTGAACTCTCAGGAGAATCGATGAAGTTTAATTAAAAAGATACTCACGATTCTAATCAAATAAAATAAAAAATAATGAAAGGGAAGAAATAATAACTTGCTTTGAGTATGTACGTGTGCGGTGTGCCCACATGGATATTGCATTAGGTAGTTATTTTAAAAAAATGGTAAATACATTCAATTTAAATTATATAATCACACCACAAATAACTCAAATTGAGATCTTTGATTTTGAGCATTAATCTTCTACAGTCAAATTAATACACACGCATATAGGTAATTATTTTATTGTTTTTTATATGTATTATACTATTATTTATTGGGGAATATAAAAAAGAAAAGAAAATTTACGTTACACGCTAATGTACATATTTATGTGTTAATTGGTTTATTCTATATAGTAGTAACAAGTTGTAAAAAACAATTGTAAAATAACATCATAATTCATACGTACGAGAACTATATCACATAACCGTATGATAATTTAAATAGACCAATTTTAAAAAAAATAGGTCTAATATAATCCAATGTTTTAAATAGACCAATATTGATGATAGAGTATGGTTCATGCAACAAGAAAACAAAAGTTAAAAGTATGAGTTAGACGAACGAATTAAAATTTGATTTATCTCTAATTAAGACTAGATATAAATATTGTCAACTGTGCTCCTCAACTTATATATAAATAGGCGCAGGGAAAAAAAAAACTGAGAAGACATTAAAATATAAAACATGGAGCTGAAGTAATGCAATAAAAAAAGTGGTTGAAGACGTCGTCATCCATAAAAGAAATAGATATGTAATGTGATTGTGAGCACATAAATATAATTTAGATGGAGGCGATTTAAAATTATATGTTGGGCCAAAGGTCAAAGGTCAAATAGAGGAGAGTGAGCGTGTAAGCGTGAGGAAGGCACGTGCCAGGCACACGAATCGCGTGACGAAGGTACCCAAGTCTGGGCATGAGCATGAATTTATTAGACCCATTTCCCCTCTTGTTTTTGTCCCTTGAAACTACGACCGTCTTTCTCCTCATCACTCGCGACACTACCCGATGGAATGGAATGCTCACCATATTTCTATTCATTATTCATTTAAACAAATTTCACTACTTACTCTTATTTCTTTTTTTATTAAAAAAATTATCACAATTTTAGTCAAAACATGATAAAAATAGCGGTAATGAATAGAAAACGAAACGAAGATAATACCACAGTCATTTCTTACAATACAAATTGTTTCACTTTCTAACAATGTCCGGTGGGCCAAACAGTGTTTATTGGTCAACCATGTAAGAAATTTTAAATGAACGTGAATTTCACTACTGTGTTGAGGACACATTCTGAATAATAAATTTAGTGTACCTGAATTTAGAGATAGATTCACGACAATGTAAGAAATTGCAAGGGTTTGGGTCCCTTTAGGGTTAAAAAGAAGAAGGTTAAGTAAGGTCTGAGTTTGGGATCCAAAATTTGGACACATAATTTAAGGGTAAGGCGGCAAAGCTCTTAATTTTATTGCACAAATAAATAAATAATTAAATTTTGATATTAAAGAAGAATACATGAAGAGAGCGTAGTGGGCACACGCTCCTTGAGGAAGTCGGGAGAGGAGAGGAGAGGAGGCAGTCCAGCGAAAGATCCGTACTCTGTAAAGAAGCAGCTGCATACGTGGCACACGCCCGTTGGCCCTACCGACCCGCCAAAATTTATACGTACGAAAACAAACAAAAACAAAAGCGAAGCAAGCAGGCCGCGCCATGGCCACGGCCACTAGGTGTTTGTTAAAACGTCTGAATCGTTCGAATTTTTTAGCACCAAATCCTTTAAAATACTATTTATTCAATAAACTAACAATGGCGGAAGGTTGAATCTGTGAACGAAGCAACACACGCACGGACTCCCAAGAAACGCCATTAAATTGCCGCTGAAATCCCCCTTGTGAAGACTTCCCCTTTCGGAACTTTGTCGCCATTGATGAAAGGTGGTGGTGTCAGAGGCCGCGGCTTATCGTTGATTAATGGGTGGCGGGGATTCCGAGAAGGACGAGGATTGGCCGGAGCCTTGGGTTTCCGGAATCCGGTTAGTTGATGCTCCTATTCTTTTCTTTGTGGTCACTCACAAGGCTTTTCGTTCGGAGCTTGCTTCCGTACGCCTTGTGGCGGCGGAGGCCGCCGAGGCTGCGGCGGTGTGCGGCGAACTCGTCGTTGACCTCGGCCGAAGGCTGGAGTTCTTGAAGCTTGTGTATGACTACCACAGTGTTGCCGAAGACGAGGTTAGACTGATTTTTTTATTATTGGGAAAATTACAACTTTTTGAATCGTCATAGAAATTTTTACCTGTATCTTTAGCATTCTGCGTTTAAGGAAGAACCTAAATTATGAACGAGAATAATTTCACGTTTTCCTTATGCGATGCACAAGAATGGAGTGAGTTGACTTTGATGAGTAATTTTTTTTTTTTACCAGAATAGTAGCAGTTGCAGTTTTCATGATTCAAACGTTATTGGCATAAGAACTCTAGGAGAAAATTAGCCTCTATGGTACAATGTTGAATGCCGCTGATCCTTGCATATTTGTGCATTTTACTAATCTTGAAGCAATCACAAATTCTTCAACTTTGATCAAGATATCCCGAATTTAAAGCATATAGCTGCTTTTGTCTGATCAGGATTTTCGTACATTATATACTAGAAGGAATAGATTAGCATCAGTTCCTACTGTAAAATTGATAACGTTTTAGAACTATACCTAACTAAAACTTGAAGATTGCTTTAAATGCACAAATGAGAAGCTTTAGTTGTGGAAACCTGGTTATGGAACTTGAAAGATACAGAAAGGAAAAACTAGCAGGATTGTTTAGTGACCCTTTGAACTAGTAATGATAGATGTAATTTGTAATATTCGTAAGGTAATCTGATATGTTTAGAATAGAGAGTAAATTTATCAATCTGTTTTTCTACCTTATCATCAAGGTAGTCCCGCAACACACATGCTTGTTAGAACATGTTGTTGTTTCCCCCCTTCATTTTTAATTTCCTTTTTGGTAATATACCTTAAGAAACTTCAACTTTGATGTTATTTCTGCTGGATTTTGCAGATTTCAGCGTGTGTCAATGACTCAAATTGCAAATCTAATTCTTAAATAACAGGTTATCTTTCTGGCGTTAGATGCTCAAGTAAAGAATGTAGCAAACACGTATTCTCTTGAGCATAGTTCTATTGATGACAGTTTCAGTGTCATCTTCCACTACTTGGATCTCTTGATGAACGATGGTGAAGATGCGCCTAAGATGTTTCAAGATTTTATGTATTCCATTGGTACTGTGGAGACCATGATTTGTCATCACATGCATAAAGAAGAGGAGCAGGTACATTTCCAATTATTAAAGTATTATTGTTTCTCATGACAGATTTCCTATTTTCCTTTTTCAGCAAGTTAAGATATAAAAGATTGTAGTCTTTAGTAGCTTATATGTTCTTAAAGTTAAGTTAAAGGCTATTCTTCATTATTTTTTGATGACTAAAATCTTTTTGAAGTCCGGATAGAAAAAGATTTCCCTAAAGAAAATGCTTATAATGCCGCCCGATATCCATTCCTTTTCAAAAAAAATTACGAATACACTTTTTTGATGTAAAAGTACATTTTTTTGGAAATGCCATTAACAAAAAATTAAGAGATTGCTCATTGGTATAGCTAGATAAGAAAGACATCTATTGTTCAAAAATAAAGAATATGCGCTTTTCTATAAAAAGAATTTCTTGATGAGAGATTAAAATGATAAAATTTTAGAGCTTTGAAGAACTTTGGACATATCATATCTAAAGCAAAAGGTTGAATATGCAAATATGCGAAAGCATAATACTCCTAGTATTTTTTTGTTCAGAAATTAAAATGAGTCATAACAAGCATTTACCAAAATAGGCAACTTTGGTAGAACGAAACTAAAATTGGCTTGACTCAGAAACTTTCTAACTTCTCTTGAGATATACTGTCACCTGACAAAGTGAGTTGTAAAGTATCGACCTTAAAACACCTAAAAAGAGTTATTGAGACAACAAATTGCAGTTGGAAGCTGAAGTAGTGCGAATTGATTGGTTGCACTTTGCTTTACACTCAAAAAGAATTCTTACCTTACAAGCGAGATCTCTCATCTTGATTATGACCACGCTAATATGCTTCGATTTTCAGCTTAAAAATCATAAGTGTTTGGTCTAGTCAAATTTTCAGCTTAAAAATCATAAGCATGCTGTACCATAAAACTTCACACACGATAATATATGCTCATATGGATGTAGGTTTTTCCTTTGCTGATGGAGAAATTCTCTCCCAAAGAACAGTCTCAGCTTGTGTGGCAGTATATGTGCAGTGTTCCCACCATACTACTGGAGGAATTTTTTCCATGGATGACTCTTTGTCTTACTCCAGATGAGAAACTAGATGTCCTGAACTGCGTAAAGCTTATTGTACCCAAGGAAAAATTACTTCAAGAGGTAGATCCTAAACTAGAGTTCTCGAGCAATGACATTTAAGAATCTGGAATTGATAATGATCTCTACAGGTAATCGTTTCCTGGATCGAGCGTGAGAGTCCTTCTTCTGGTGTAAACAGCATATATGTAATAAGGAATCAACTTCTAACTGGACTGTCCAATAAGGACGCACATAAGCTATATCCCCTTCAGATTTCCTATGATGGAGAACAGCAATTTCAGAAAGCATGTTCGATTCAAAAGAATTGTGTGGAGGATCCGGTCGAGGGCATCCATATTTGGCATGCTGCTCTAAGAAGGGATCTCAATCAAATTATAGAGGAACTACAACATATAAGAAGCTCAAACTGCTCTGCAAGTTTGTCTTCTGTTGTTGTTCAGCTAAAATTTATTGCAGATGTCTTGATCTTTTATAGGTAACCATGATGCTTAAAGAATTTCTTGCTTCAAGTCTCCAACGCGATTGAGATTGAGATTGAGACAATTCTTTTTAAAGTAATATTGCCATCTTAATAAATTACAACAGTGAGACATAAGTATTGTGATGAACTCATCTCAGCAATGATGGATGGATCTTGTTTTTTTGTTAATACCCGTAAATACATTAATAGAATATGGGTTGATGATTCATGCAGTGCAGATACACAGTTTTACTTTTTATGTGTTTTTTAGCCCATTTAATGTTTTCTGATACTTTTCCTTTCTCATTTGAGTGCAGCAACTCTCTGGACAAAATATTCTGTAATTTGTCGAATCTTGTGGTGGAGAATAGCATATCTCCCTGCAGTCCACTCATAGATGAATGCCAGATTAAAGTGCTTCAAAGGTTGCTGCTCTATGAGTCTCCAGGTTCAGTAGAAGTAGAAAGCTTCGTGGAGGTGCTTTATCAGGAACTGGGATCCCTTGTAAGAGAGCTGGGAAAAAACTTGATGCTTCTTGAAACTGAGGTACAATTTGCAGCTTATTAATTCTCAGTAGTTCATTAGTTTAGAAGAAATGTTTTATGGACTGGAGTACAGCTTCAATTTTCATAATCTAGTGTATACATCATACTGATAGGTCGCGGTTGCCTTTTATCTATAACCATTATAAAAGAGCAGATTCTTACAAGATTGATATTGTCATATATAATTCTTGAATCACAAAAAAAACTATGATAAAATGTATCTACTTTTAATATATAAAAATAAATTATTTAAATTTATATTTTTTATGTGCATCACACGTCATCACTTATTTTAGTGGGATTAAAAGCAAACACAAGTTACACAACCTTATTACTTATTAGAGATGCTGATAAATTTATGCAACTCGAGCCTTGAATTATGAAGTAAATATGGATACCCACTTTAATATGTATTCCCTCAGTCCCAATAAGCATGACATAAAATTTTTGGACACGGTTATTAAGAAAAGTGTATAAAGTAGTGTAAAAGTAATAAAGATAGTAGCGTCCACACTTTTTTAAAGGATAACTTTTACTATTTTAGAAATGTGTCAAGTTTAGTGGGACGTCCAAATAAGAAAATTGTGTCAAACTTAGTGGCACGGAGGGAATAAAAAATAAAAAATATTCATTTGAATTAAAATATGTAATATGAATATTTAAAAGATAAAAAATATTCACTTAAATTAAATTAAATTAAATTATGTAATGTGGGTTTTTTAATTTTTATTTTTAAATGTGTATTTTTATCCTTGTTTTGTGAAAATTGATAAATTTTAGCCATTAAGCCGTTATGGATTAACAACAATTTTTCTGTGAAGGGTCTAGTAAAGTTATTATAAATGAAGTAAAATTAATATTAAAATATTCTCTGTTTTAGAATTTAGCCGCTGGAAAATCAAAATAAAGCATATATATTCATAAGAATGACCAGACCATATTTAGAATGTGGAAGGTATATGAAATATGCATTTCTTGGAATCCCCACCCGTAGTTCCAGTGGAGTGAATAGGTCTCCGACATATTTTGTCAAAATTGAAAATACAACAGTGACCAGAAAAACCTACATATGTAATACATTGACAATTGATTGTTACATTTTTCGAGTAATATAAATGAGAGTATAACTAGAATGCAATTTGATCGGGCTTTTCATCCATATAAGCACTCATATAACCACTTCTGATGGCTTTTTTTTAAGCTTACTATTGGTCAGAAGTTAGTTTTGTTGCTTCAGTAACTCTATTCTTCAGTTTTTTCCAGGCTTTCCCATCCATTACGCAGGGTTGCACTGATGAAATGCAGATGTGGTTGCTCCATGCGTGCCTTTATATGATGCCACTTGGGCTGCTAAGGTGCACTATTACTTGGTTCTCTTCTCATTTAACTGAGAGCCAGTCTGTATCTATTCTAAAGAAACTAAAGCTGGGATGTCCAGCAATAAGTAAATCTTTTACATCTCTTCAATGCGAATGGATCCGCATTGGTTGTTCAGGGAAAATCTCAGTGGAAAAATTTAGAGAAAATTTGGAAGGGATGCTGAAAGGGAGAAGCTTTTACTTGGCTGAGCAAAATAGGCAGAAAATAATCTTCTCTGATTGGATGTTCAAACCAGACTCAACAACAAAGATGAAGTTAAATGCGGACTTTCCATCGTCTTCTGCCTCTACTAGAAATCCTAGTGAGATGAATATTAAGATATTCTTTTCTCAGAAGTTTGAAAGAATGCCATCAATACAAAGAAATCTTGTAGAATCTGACCCTGCTACTTCTCTGACTCTCGAAGCTAGACCAATGGATATTGTTTTCTATATCCATAGAGGTCTGATAAAAGATCTGGAATATATTGTCAGCTTATCAGCTAAGCTGGCTGCAAATATTGGATTTCTTGCTGAGTTTAAGAAAAGCTTCAAGGTTTTGCGTAACATCTATCAACTTCATAGCAATTCAGAGGATGAAATTGCTTTTCCAGCTCTGGAATCAAAGGGAGCACTTCAAAATATAAGTCACTCCTACGACATCGACCATAAGTTGGAATTCAAGTATTTCACGAAAGCTTCCACAATCCTGGAAGAGATATCTGGATTGCATGATCATGAGGGAAGCAACGAGACTAGTGCACGGCTTGACAAATTGTTGTCAAATCTCCATCACACGTGCTTGTCTATGCGTAAGGTACTATGTGATCACATTTATCGTGAAGAAGTCGAGATTTTTCCTTTGTTTAGAGAAAGCTTCTCTACTGATGAAGAGGAAAAGATCATAGGACATATGCTCGGGAGGACGAGGGCAGAAATTATGCAGGAACTGATACCCTGGCTAATGGCGTATCTAACTTCTGATGAGCAGCAGGTGGTGATATCTATATGGCTCAAAGTTGCTAGATATACAAAGTTTGATGAATGGCTACGAGAATGGTGGGAAGGTATGGCTGAATGTACCATATCTACAGTGCAAGAGGGATTACGGCCTCCTGATGACCCCCTGGAAGTTGTTTCAATGTATCTTCTGAAAGATAGTAGTCGAGAGGTAAAAACAGATCATACCAGAGAGACACAAAATGGATTTTCTATTGAAAAGTGTATGCATTGCGGATCTTCTGATGTTAACAAAACAACTTTTACTGGCGGAAGGAAGGATGAACATCAGCCTCAAGATTTAAGTCTATATCAGAACGAGACCAACAAAAAGAGACTCAAGGAAGCAGATAAACCATGCCATGATGTAGCAGACATAACTAATACAGAACGTCAGAAATTGAGCCACCAGGAGCACCCTCTAAGCATGAACCAAGAAGAGCTCGAAGCTGCAATAAGAAGGGTGTCTCGCGACCCCAATTTGGATTCTCAAAAGAAATCGTTATTAAGACAGCATCTGCTAACAAGGTAACAACAAATACACTTCTAAATCCCATTTTCTGAACAAATTAAGATTTCTCTCTAGAAAGTTGCATGTTAGTAAAATTGGTAAATTTATCATTCAAGTAATTTTGCATCATGCATGATGCTATCGGTACAGTCGATGCAAGTTAAAAAAATATGTTTTGTTGGAAGAAACTTCCAACTTAAATAATTCTGCTTATTTTAGTCTCTCAGATGAGTAACTATGCTCTTAGCATGCATCTATTGGCTTGACTTGTTTCTTAAATTACAGCCGCTGGATTATAATGCAAAAGATGCACCATCAGGCTTCTGCTGGAAATCACGAGGGTGATATCCCAGGTCAAAGTCCTTCTTACCGAGACCCACTTGGAGAGACTTTTGGTTGCACACACTATAGGAGAAACTGTAAGATCCTCGCTCCATGTTGCAATAAACTTTTCACATGCATACGTTGCCATGATGACCTCACAGACCATTCAGTGGACAGGTTAGACTAGCACAAATCGGGTTGCTGCTCAAATTATTTATTGTTCAAGCTTGTAAACTTTTTTTTACTATTTCTTTCTGCAGAAGAGCTATAGTGAAAATGATGTGCATGAAATGCCTGGTAATTCAGCCAATCGGGAAGAAATGTATGAGTGAATCATGCGGTGGCTACTCCATGGGAAAATATTATTGCAGGATTTGCAAATTGTTTGATGATGAACGGTTAGTTGGTCATACCTATCTGATTTTCGTTGAATTTTCAGCCTCTGTTGTTCATGGTCCTCTTCCCTGTCTGAATACATCCTTAAAGTGGGCAAAAACGTTCTTACCTTCTTAGAGTTGGAAAATATCTGTATAGTTTTTGGGGTTCAAGTTACAGAATGTGCATAAATTGAAAAGCAGTTCAGCAGAAACAATACTTCAATGGGTTTTGAACAGGCTATGTTTGCAAAATATGGAACCCTTATATGACATATATTTTGAAAACTGTAAATAACTTCTTAAATTGTTTGCAAAATTGTCTTTGAAAATAGCTCAGCCACCAATAGAGGATTATCAAGGAACATAGGTAGACAGACCTTTAGAGGTTTACCGAATTCCATATCATGAAGTGTGTTTATCTGTCATGGAGTAACAAATCCAGGAAAGCTCATCATATTCTAATTCAACACATTGTCAATTTAGGCAGACATGTTTCAGTTGTACTAATTCCATAATTTGGACTTCTTATCATTCACTTGCATGTTGAATTGTGACTTTTTGGCAAAAGAATCTATCAACTCCAGACTTAAGTTGCAGCACTTTGGGCATATTATATTTATAATAAGGAGTCCACATTAAGTTTACCTTTGTGTACTTTGAGTCCACATCTTACTCAACAATTCTAACAGAAATTTTGGACAGGAAAATATACCACTGCCCTTACTGCAACTTGTGCCGAGTTGGGAAGGGGCTTGGCATTGATTACTTCCACTGTATGAAATGCAATGCATGTATGTCAAATTCTCTCTTTGTACATGTATGTAGAGAGAAGTGCCTTGAGGATAACTGCCCAATTTGCCATGAGTACATATTTACATCAAACTCTCCAGTCAAAGCACTTCCATGTGGCCATTTGATGCATTCATCTTGTTTTCAGGTATCCCCAGTTCCCTATAATTTATCTTGTATGAATTCATGGTTTTTTCTTTTCAAAATTGACATTTTATTCCCTTTTCTCGTACTGTTAGGACTACACTTGCTCTCACTACATTTGCCCCATCTGTAGCAAGTCATTGGGTGACATGCAGGTTAGTTTATGCTAACAGCTCCTGTCACGTGAAAGAACATAATACTTTGTATGCTTTGTTATTGGAAATGCATAATCATCAGAATTTCTGCTAGACCCATTTCAGTCCCCTAATAAGTAACAATGAACATACTTAATAAGCCGTGACATGCCTTGAATCAAAAGGGTTTCAGATTTCTTTTTACGGTACAAGGATACCTTCACACTATAAATATATCTTTCATCAAACAAATCTGAAATGCACCTGTGACATTCAGACAAATTAAATTGAGATGAAACACTTGTTTACCTGTTCCTGTTCTTGTTTGCAGCTTAAGTTCACTTTGTGCCGAAATTTTGCGGAATACCAAATTTTTATCTACCTTCTATACAGGTGTACTTCGGGATGTTAGATGCTTTATTAGCAGAAGAGAAAATGCCAGAAGAGTATTCTGGCAGGATTCAGGTACAATTGCATTCTCCATGCTAATTTGTGATTCTTGAATTTGAAAGAATTGATTCTAGTTAACATGATTCAAAATGTCCATGCAATGGATATGCAGGTGATATTATGCAATGACTGTGAACAAAGAGGAACTGCCTCTTTTCATTGGCTTTACCACAAGTGCCCATATTGTGGTTCGTACAACACAAGGCTTATTTGACTTGAATAATTGTGAAGTTTGAAGTTTGTAGGATCTCGTACTAGATGTAGATATCTCCTTTATGATTTATGCAACTCGTATGGAACAATTGCAGATTCATTAGATGGATTTATTTTAAGCTACTATATCACCATTTTCCCTCTGGTAGAGAGAATTTGGTAGCACGACCTATTGTAGGGTGCCTGTACTTAAGCCCAATCAGCGAATAAAGGATGATCTCGAGATGCATTACTGATTTTTTTCAGAAAGTAATAATAAATAAGAGAGGAACATTACATGCTGATAATTATACTTCTCCAGCAGATACATCTCCAATGTCTCGTGAAGGATGCTGTGAGACATGTGGCTATGAAAATAGTTTGATGTGTAACTTTTACGATATAGTCACATGAAAGCCCATTAATGTAATTCAGAATCCGAGGTTATAGCCTAATGACTCTAACCACTTGTATTTGGTAGGAGAAAAGCTATAGATTTTAGTTCCATATGTTTTGTTCAAGCTAGTCACTACCTCTGAGGCTCTGACTTCTTCATATATTCTGTAGATGAACTTACTCTCAAGTTCTGTATCATATTAAATATGATAAGCAACTTGATTTCATTTCATAATCATTTTTGTGATTAAAAAGTATGTTTTTGCGTTTCTTTGTTATGAAAAAATATCTCATAACATGTGATATTCTTCGAGTTCTTGTTAGAGTGAGTAGTTTTTGATTAGAGAAAATACTGCCAGCACGACCTTGCTGTTGAAAATTCACTGATTAGGCCTAATTAGCTGTCTACAGCCAGAATAAGTTTGAAGCTACTGCTTCAGTATTCTAGTTAACCTTTAAGGGGGTAAGTAAATAGAGCACCTTTCATTCCTTTTCAAGCTTAGACTTCCAGGAATCAGCATTTTCTTAAACTTCCAATTACGTGATTGTAAGCTTGAAACAGAGAGAAATAGTAACATGAACAAAGTCCTAAATGTAGCATTAGCATTTATTTTTTTAATAATTGAATGCTAGCCTTTTATGCCATTTTCCCTGCCTTGCATGAATGGATGAGACCCACTTTTCTGGTTATTGATCTAAGTCCAGATATCACAAGGTTCTAACTTTTTTTCGTCGATTTCTGATTTCGCATATTTATTCCTACACACGAATAAGGCTTAGTCTATGTTTGTACCATTAGATTTATTGAAATCTTGTTTTGTGAGACACTGACTGATTTGATCCTTATTCCCTTTAAACCAGTCTGTCAAAATTATCCAAGTCAAAATAACCTCTTCCATCCAGCTTTTTATTGTCATTCCGCAGATTGAAAAAGGTAATTCTGAGGCAAAGACTGATGCGAATGCATGCCTAAAATTCAAGGGAAAAGTAGCAAATCCACCCTTATGGTGGACACCCCTATGTCGAATCAACCCCTATGGTAAGGTTTTGTTCAAACTCACCTTCAACATTCACATGTGTTACAATTACCCATCGCAATTAACGGACATCTAACTCCGTTAACATTCCATTGATGAATTTCATCGCCTCCACCGGAAAATTTGTGTCTTAAGATCTATCGAAAAAAATCATCCCATTAACGTCTCAATCATTCCCTCATCCACCGAAAATTCAAACACGGTTCTGAATTATTGCATTGCAGAGTCTCCTGGTGAAGTAATTGAAGGTGTAAATGAAGTTCTGGACGTGGCAGCTGGCACACGGTTGCCGAAACTTCCCCGGTCAGTCGGTTGTGCGCCACATCAAGCTGCTCCAAGCTTCGTATGCGGCTGATCTCCGACAGAAGTGGCCCCTGCAAGTTGTTGAAACTCACATAAAACACCGTGAGCTCCTTAAGCATCCCAACCTGCAGTGGCAGGCACCCCGTCAGATTATCGTTCGTCAAAATTAGCTCGTTCAACGTTTTCCCCGTCTTCCCAATGCTGCCTCTGAGGTTATTGTTTGCCAAAACTAGCACCGAAACCGGCAAGTTTCCCAGATTCTCTTGCGAGTTTAGGTAGAAGAGGGTGGTCTCCTTGAGCGCCGCCGCATCTACATCCTCCAAGGCGACTTAAAACGACATCATTTTGCATGTTTCAATGGGACGTTAACGGAGTTAGACGTCCGTTAATTGTAAGTGAAATTGTAACACATGTGAAATGTTGATGGTGAGTTTGAACAAAATCTTACCATAGGGGTTGATTCGCCATAGGGTTGTCCACTGTAAAGTGGATTTGCTACTTTTCCCAAAATTCAATAGAGGGGAGAAATTACTTCTTGGATCTATAGGCTAAGGAATCAATTGAGCAATTAATTTTCTAAGGAAAATTGTGAATTCTTCAATGCTGATGAAAATGTACTCATTAAAGATGAAAAGAGAAACAGTATATGGTAAAGTGTAATTGCTAACTTTATGAAAGTATCCTAGAGAACATAAATACATTATATCCCAGCAGGCCAAACCTCTTTCCCGGAAATATTCTCCATGTTGATGTTATTAGGTGATGCTTCTAAGGGAGCGTGCTCTAGCATTCTTTAGTTCTTTCTCTGTGATGTGCTCTTCAGAAATTCTACAATCTCTAATTGATGATCCCAAACTGCATGGTTGGTTGAAACTTCAGTTCCAACTTTAATATCATGCTATAGTAAATTCACAGTAAATGTTTATTATGTCAGGAGAAAGGAAGTACCTTGATCCATACATTTCTTTGGGGCTGATATAAGATTGTCTATCATCAGTATTGTCGAAAAGCGAATACATCTCATTGTAATCATGAACTTGAATCGATTCTTCTGGTGTAGGCATAGGCAGAGTTTGTGAAGTAGCAGTGATTTCTGATTGCATCAGTATTGAGTCGTCGGCATTGTTGTTGCTAACATCATTACTGCTATAGTTATATGTGTGTGGGATCCACAATGAGTCTGCATCATTGCAGTCTTTATTGTAATGATCCCCATTAATGATATTGTTGGAGCACGGAGAGCCATGCACTGTGACAAGATCATACTCAGGCTGGTCTTCTAGAGCCATTGTTTTTCCCGGGGGAGCCATGCCTAACTGTTTTTGGTGTTTTTGGCGATGAAAGAGTAACTGTGGCAGGACAGCATGGAGCTCCTGCTTAGCAAGATGAATCTGGTATTCGAGGATCTGAATTTCACCAACGCATCCGAGCGCAGGGTGCTTCTCGCGCATTGCAGCATGGAACTTGACGGACGACATGGCAGCGAGTCTCTGGTGGGGATGGAGCTGTTTGAGGAGCTTCTGTATGTGTTTGACTCCGAACAATCTGTGAACATTCTGGAAGACGTGAGACTGATCGGCGGGGAAGAAGGGGGCAAGGAGGCATTGAGGGGTGCACCTTCGCCTTTGGAACTTGCACGCTGCGCACGCCTGCCCGCTTCCACTTCCACTTCCACTTCTTAGAGTCATCCGTCTTTAGAACAAGCATCAGAAAGGAAGAAGCATGTTACAAGAGACGGAGACGGAGAGGGAGAGGGAGAGGGAGAGGGATGTATCTGTGAGTGTGTATCGTATGAGTGGAAGACTGAGTAATATTTGTAGGCGAGAAAAAGGGTAATGTTGTTCGAAATGGGACAGGTGGAGCTCTAATTTGAGAATCCTATTTTGCTCCTATTTTTGAGGGGCATAGAATTTCTAGTGGCTATGCCCGCTTTTGTCGATGGTACAATGCCACGAAATATTATATATGTGTGTGTGTGCATGTGTGCAAATTGCAATGCAACTTCATTATTCTTAATATATTTCGAATTTTTATTTGTTGATGTGATTAACTATAGAGTTGATTCCAGATCTACATTTTCTTTTATTTATTTCAATCACTTATGATATCTATTCTCAATTGCAACCGAAGGTTTGTTTGAGTGTCGTGAATCAAATTTTGACCTAATGCGCGCGGTGCCATAATATGCAACTATTAATGCGGATGGCATAACTAAATACACAAGTTTGAGTGCAAATAAAAATTGTTAATTGGGATAAATTAGCCTATAATTTAGAGTAGTAGTTAATAGTCTGCTTTGACTGAGTGTTGACTGTCGAGTGTGTATATATGTAGATTTAATAGACAATGGAATTGATGCTTACAAAGTTCAACTCATATAAATGTACATATATTATGAATACTCTTAAGTGGAATTTTAACCATTACATCTTTTGAAGTTTAAAATCAAAATAAAAGTCTGCAATGATCCTAATTAATTACTCATTTGAACATTTGATGGGGACTTCAACAATAGAGAAAACAAAAAAAAAACATCTCCGCTTACACTCGACTTTACTAGAAAAATTTACACATACTATGTTGAAAAGTAAAAGATAAAAATGAAAAAACAAACGAGATTTCACCTTCTCTTTGTGTTCATGAAAATAAGAAAGAGACCTGAACAAGTACACGAGTAAAAAAGGTGACACTGAAGCATAACTTTTGTTTTGTTCAATTCTCAACCTAGATCTTTAGTTCTCATGGCATAGAAGAATAATTAACAGTGTACCAACACCAAAAAGAATTCCCAGGAGAACAGGAAAGGTAGAATTTCCAGTCACCACATACCAGTTTTCTAGGGACCAAGCATTTGATCTGTACACACCTTTCTTCTATTTGATAACTAGTGAATCTAAGTATAGGAGATTCTTGTACAAGTTCTCTACCGCGGCGGATAGTGACAGGACAGCTTCCATTCTGAACCCACCAACGAGATCAAGTACAGTCACTCCACTTGATCCGGAGGCTTTGTAACACCTCCATCCCAAACCAGAAGAATAGATATCAAAATTGGAAAGCTTCTTAATGGAGACAGTATCCTCATCAGCAGCTTGCACCGAACCTAATTCTTATTCCCATACGGCAAGTTTACCGTTTTCCGAGACTCTAGTTTTCCATAAATATCCCCTTTTCGCCATCATATAATGCTCTTCATCTTATGATACAGTTCAGGCTTTTCACATCAATATTGTAATTCCGCAGGTCCAGTTATCATTTGTTAGGCATTACCACATCTACTAGTTGACTTCTGACGTTTGCTTCACAAAGTCTAAATTAGCATAATATACCAAATCACTAGTTTACAGCTTCAAAAAAGAGGACTTGGGGTTGCAGATGTCCTCTTTCACACATTGCAAGGACATCATTCCAGCTACCAATAACCTAGCAAAGAAAGAAAAATCAAATACACCATGAAGAAGGCTGTATAGAAACCAAGGTAACAGATGAGAAATACCTTCACGGTATTGTCATCATACATAATCCAGTGTTCATGATCACGGCTGTAGGCAAAACAGTGATAATGCTGCCCGTAATAGCAAACCTGACAGTTTACATAATTTGAAAACATTTTAAGAGAGGGCAGAAATAAATTATTTATTCTATAACTATTTGTTCCATCAGAGATGTACATCAAAACTGTAGAAATTCATTGTTGAAATTGTAAGCAGAGGTTCTGTAACCTTTACAATTAACCTAATAGAATAAGATGTATTTCCATTGTTTTTCTACTTTTTTTTTTTATCATCTCATTCTTCCTAGAGAATAAGTTATTATGGACATTTTGCAATATATGAAGATGTCACAATATATAGGTCCACTGAGGTTTATAGATGAAAATCATGTTAACAATCTTAAATTTTCAGGAAGATTTAGTTGAGCATACCACTGAAACCAAGCGATGTCTGTTCTGTGGATCAAGACCTCGATAAAGGACGCTGGTATCTATATCAGTGGATAAAGCTACTAATGTTGCCTTTATATCTTCAACACTCTCACATGTATTCTGCCATCCCAGGACTACAAGATAAGGAAAATGTATTAGGATCTATAAGGCAAGATAATTCTGCACATAACACATACATAAAAATAATTCAATAAAGACCAAAATCAAGGAAGATTGAGATGAGTGATATTAATAATGAGAAAGCCACCTGATGTGAAAACATGTGGTGGACTGGAGAGAAGGTGGTGGATATAGTTAAGCTTCCCACAGCCACCAGTCTCGGGGTCACAAGCTAACTGGTAATTCATTTCAACCAGGTTCAGGAGCTCATCAAAGGAGTTCTCAGGGTACATAACCTGAATTATAATACAAGGAAACTGTTTCATAAAGAAGAATATCCTGACTTTCCCTATTTAGTAACCACTACTAGACTATCTAAGCGTTAGCATTGAGTCTTCAATCAGTGGATACCTTCATTGTTCTCAGAGCACTGGCATTTATATTATGAAAGAAAGATGTGTATTTCAAAGATCTGGACTCCAGGCCACAGTTGTAACAATTCATTCTCTCTAATATGTCCATTCCAAAAATTAAATGTGCAATACAGGGGCCTCTGCACTTGCCATCTACAGGTTCTGCATCTGACACATCACATGCAGGAGTGAATGATCGGTGAAGACAGTTGAATATTACCCCCAGCACTTCTGATGCATCATTCATCTGACCCTGTAGTATCAGCACAATATGGTTACATATTTGGGAAGAGTGTGTGACCTCATAGATATGTGAAGGAAAATAAGTTATACATTGTACTAAACCACGAACTGAAAAGGAACAGCAGTAAAGTCAGAGTTACCTCCTGGAAGAAATTACTGTCAGGATACAAGTTGCTGATAGCAACTCTCAAAGAGGAAGGTGCAACAGCTTCTCTCCTGCTATCCGTAGACGCCATGCTCATAGCAATAAAGATATCATGCAATGCGCATACAACACAAGGATCGCCCACATGTACATGTTCAGATGATGATTTCCCCAGAAATTCATCTCGAAATCGTCTGAGATGCCATAATGACTGGATGATAAAAAAACATAAGGATCTTGTCCACAAAAAGAAAAGTAGTACTATGAAGGCTAACAAATGCACAAGTGGAACTGATTAATGAAACAGAGAAACGACATCCTTCCATTACCAACCTGAATTATGACATTAAGGAAACAATTATATTCACCAACTTCATTCTTTAGCCCAGTTCCATATGTTTCCTTTCCATTATCACCATCTGTCAGGGATGCATCACATTAAGAGGTCACAAGGTTCCAAGTGCTCATCATGTGGCATAATCGCATTGCCGAGCAATGTTAAATATAACAATATTTAATATATAGGAAGGGTCCAACCGAAATAGAAATCAACCTATTTTTTCTAAAGCAGAGGGAAAAGGTACTAACGGTACTATTAAGAGTGTTCTTTAGAACTGCCAATAATATGTTTCTTGATTTTATTGGGAATAAAACACACAGCACGCATCAACCAGTTTCAAGTAATATTCTTCAAAAAGTTTAATTAATTAATTTATAATTTTATTCATTTTTCTATTTCTGTTGAGTATCTTAGCATTAACTAAACTTGTCATCTAATCCATCTTAATGTTTCAATTGTCTTTTAATCTTATTTAATTTCTCTATAAATATGTTATATAAATTCTTTATATAATGAATCTCAGGTATTAATACCTAAATTCTCATATAAAATCTATTATTGAGAGGTTTACGAATGAAAGTAGATAAGTTATGTTCTTACATTTTGAAAGCAAACAGTTTAGTGTAAAAGTATATACTTAGTTTGAGTCGGTAGAGGAGAGGGGAGAGCGATGGGGAATGAACCTGAGACCTCTCCCTTTTACAAATGAGAGGTTGCTTATGTGCCCTCTAAGGGACAATCTTAAATTATTCTTACTATAAATATATTCTCAGAATTTCCATCATTCATTAGTGTACTTACTAGTTACTACAAATAGGTTTGGTTTACTTTGTAATTAAGCATATTATGGCTTTAAGCCATTCTTTCTGCTTGATTTTACAATTGCATATTCTAATCATGTACAGAAATAGTGCCAACATACTAACTACAGATACAACTCAAATCTCTACTACCCAGCAATATAAGAAATCCAAAAAAAGAGAAAACTATCCAATTATGGTAAAACTGTTACTGTATGTTAACATCTTATTTCACAAAAAGGCCTAGCAAGAATCTAGCAAATTCAGAGCAGGCTTAGTGTACTTCTGTTTGAAACCTCATTTTGACTACAAGGGGCCAATAACTTAACCAGAATAAAATAAAACGTGTTAGTAATTTTCACTCTCTCGAAAGTTGCAAAAGTTCACTACAAATTCAAAACCTCTGGTTCATTTAGAACGACGCTCTATCATAGTGTGATTTGGTGTTTCAGTAGAGCGAAAATTCCTGATAGGAAGACAGATTCAGCATACTCAATAATCAAGATTCAAACCTAAGGACTCTATGGCTAGAGAATCTGATCAGGTAGGGCTTGCTCAGAATAGAAGGAAAAATGTTATAGGTATGGAAAACTATTAAAGGAAAATTAAGTTTCCATCTCAGCATGTGGGGACTTATTTTCAAACATACCAAATAGGAACAGGAGAAACTAATATGGGACCAAAGGTGTATTTAAATTAAGACTACCACTGGTGTAAAAAGAAGAAATAAACATAAAAAGAACATAAACAGAAGAAAGGCATATAAGACAGATACCAAGGCTTTGATGTACAGCTTTCTTAAGATCAGCTTGAAACCTTTCTTCATCATCCTCTTCTACCATGTGTTGTCTCAAGGAATTGTCTCCGTTATCTAAATATTTTAACCATGGTAAGATAAGAACCACATTAAACACTGAAACATATCAATCACAGAACATATATTATCTTAAAAATGGATAATAATTAAGTCAGCAAAATTGTCGGTCCTGCTAGATTTTATAGTAATCTGACTCATTCTCAAATATCAAACAGAAACCATGAGGGTGTGGAGTGACTGTTGCAATACAATTCATGAGCAAATAACAATACAAAAGAGGACTGTCCCACAATATGCTCATAGGATTGTGATGCAGACAAGTTAAAGAATATTGTAATGTGCATTTACCACTAGTGAGATGGATATTCTAAACTATAACACATTTCCATTAACGGGTGGTATCACAAGGCTCTCACTTTATAAAAACATGCAAGAATAAGATCAAATAAAATCACGATACTGTCAAGTACAGGAGTAGTCAATTCTCTAACTATAGCAGCGACTGTAAATAGTTGCTGCTCAGTTTCTATAAATAAGATGAAATTATCCATTATCCAAATAGCCTTTTTGTTTATCATTCCAGAACAATTCGTAAAATTGAGATATCGTATGTATATAATGATATAATCCAATCTATACTTCTAGTATGGCATGCACTGATATTAACTAAAAATAAATGCATGATCAATATTAATTAATTTAATTTGTTAAATAACATTAATGAATTATACTCCCTCCGTCCCATTAAGCTTGACACACTTTCCTTATCGGGACGTCCCACTAAGCTTGGTACATTCCAAAAATAGTAAAAATTATCTCTTCAAAAAGGTGTGGACTCTACCACCTTTGTCACTCTTACACTACTTTGTATACTCTCCTTAATAACCGTGCCGGAAAAAAATGTGTCAAGCTTAGTGGGACGGATGGAGTACTAAATATAGATATATCTTATATCATCATAAGAGTGAAACATGCAAATTAATTTAGATATATTATTAACTTGATATTTGATATGTATACAAAATTATGTCAAGTTACATGTAAATATTAGTATGAAAAGAACAATATCATTTACCATAGAATGATAATAAGCAATTTTGTTAATTAGTTTATATATCTCTATTGAAATAGATAATATCATGAATGACAGTAAATTGAACTTACGTGTTAATTTAATGAGATTCAAAACATGAGTACAAATGTACAAACTATCTTCCTAGACTCTATATTACAAAAGACCTAGGCCAGCCCTCTATCAAAAAGCACTAATGAAAAATACTGGAGGGTGTAGGAAGAATACAATTAGTGATTCTATAAATCAAACTCGAGGATCCTCAAAGAAAGATTCAATTAGTTAACTTAACAACTCAACCAAAAAAAGGTACACCCAAGTCACAATAGACACTACTTTGACCAAAGTACATACCACTCTTATTTTCCACATCGGGCTTCAGAGGAAGACATTTGCCATCTGTAGATTTAGTTGGACCCTTGCGTCGTCTACCTTTCCTTCCCAAACGTTGTTCAATAAAGCCACCATCCAGTGGAACACCTTCATTTGGTGAGCCTGCAAAAAGGATAAAGTGATAGCATACAGAATTGAGTCAGACAAAACACGGAATAAAGAACAAATCCCTAACATCAATAAGGATTTCTACCATTTCTCGAAAATTGTCCATAAGCATTATTTGTTGTTGCACCCTCCATAAAGTATCCACCCTCCTGCATCACGGGAACCTGTAAAAAAATGATGTCACGGATGCCATAAAAGTGATAAATTAGTTTCTAGAAATAGAGTCCTCTAAACAACTTAAATATAGCCATTCTAATTCTAGTAAGTTATCAACGATATAGAATCAGATGGTTGGATAGTGATTTCAAGCAAGGAAACTCATACGGGTAAGTTCACCTTCTTATTTATATGTTGCTCATTGGAATATTTATCATCATCACTTTGCTTCCAACAGGCATCTACCATCTCAAATGATTCTGTCTTCCCATTGGTTGAGCTTAAAGTTCTTTTATGCTGCTCAGCAAGATGCTTCTGTTTAGCCTCATTTTCTATGCGTCTTTGATATTCCAAAGTTTCTTCAAGCTTTCTTTCTTCAGCTTCAAGTTCAATTAGTCGTTGATACTCTTCATTGTGCAGTTGTAAGACATCATCACATCCAGAAAGAGCAGTTCCAAAACCTTGTTCTTCCTCTTCATGCGCACTTGGAGATAACCTAAAGGAGAATGAACGTTGAGTTGCATATTCATCTGCAACGATATAATAGCATTTGCATTGATATATTTTATGAGGGGAGATATACATACATCTCTTTATCAGTCTGATCTAGCAAGTTATCATTATTAGTAGCCTGAAGAAATAAGAGATGATAAAAATTAGTCAGCTTCCATCTCTACTGTTCTGATGTAATGTGAAAAGGGGTATTAATCTGATAACAAGTTTCAGACCTTTAGATCCTTGTTTTTTGGATTTTCCCTACTTTTTTTTCTATCCCTTGTCCTGTCATGCATGTGTTTTGAACCATCAACTACTGCACCACCCTTTTTGGAATCCTGAGCAAGTTCCGCTAAAAATGCCTCCCTTGCAGCATCAGATTTTTTTGTAGCATCTTTCTCAGCCAGATCCTCCACGTTTGCCTGCAAAAATACAGATATAATAAACTTCCTATTCAAGTCTAAGTGGTAATGAAAAAAGTTGAAGTACTTTTTACTAAAAAGCATTTTCAAAGAATACTGACCCGCACAAATGATTTGACCAAAGGTAATAAAATTGATCTGAAATCATGGGAAGATGCAGCCTCAAGCTTAACTTCCAGTTGCTGCATCCCTGAAAGTATTCTCATGATTCTTGCATCTATTTTGCTGATCTGGATCATTGATATATGTCAGATAAATGTATATAGAAAATACTAGACAAAAAAAGCAACTAAAATAGCAGAATTAGGCACCAAACCTCAGTAGAGAAGTGTTCTTTCTGTCTCTGTAATGCAGTTTCCACAAAGGAGTCCATTCGATGAAGATGTTCCTTGATTCTCCAATCATTATCTTCACCAGATTCTAGATCGATGGCATGAGATGTAATGCCACCATAAGCTTCCTCAAAACCAAATTGGTTCATATTTAGGGATTCTGAATCCTTGAGAACAATGCCTATAGCTTCTAACTCAAATCTATTGCTTATAACTGTAATATCACCTTCATTTTCCATGAGTTCATCACGCCTTTTCTTAAGGACATATTCATAACTTTGACCGACAAAACCAACTGCATGTTCTCTTTTCTTTCCCTCTTCCAAACACAGGTCTTCCAAAGCCTGAAGTGCTTCCTCATAACTTAAATTTTCACATTTTCTCTCACACAATCCTTGGAGATGGTAAGATTCCTTCTCCAGCAACTGGAGTATTTCCAGACCTTGCTGACCTTTTTCTGCTATTGCATGTTTCCAGGATGCCAACTGTTCACTGGCTGAGGCACCTGTAAATATCCAGGACAATAATGCATCTGAATCAAGTACAACACCGTTCTTATAGCTAACATGGGATGCAATAGGTACAGTCGAAACAGCATTAACAGCATCATCACATGATAGAAAAGGGATCTTGCAGGGAAGATATTGCTCATCAATCACCAGAAGTGAAGCATCTTGTTTGAGTATCATCTTCTCCATGATATCAACATCCTGCACCGGACCACTGGATTCATCACCCATGTTGGTTTTATCAGGATATCTATTTAATCCGCAAGACTGAGATATTTCCTGCAAAAATTTCAGGATTTTCTTAAGCTCTTGAGCACCCAGAAAACAGATGCATAAAGGTGTCCGGTTCACTTTGAAGTCAAGTTGAGAACCACACGATATACCCTGCAGCTCCTCCAGAGCAAAGTGTATGACCTTACTAAGATGACTTGAAGCTAAACATTTGTGTTTAATAAGTGTCTGGAAAAGAGAGTGGATTTTCTCAAGAAGCTTTGTGCGCTCAGGGTCATCAGACAAGGGCCACTCACAAGGTGAACTTTCCTTGCTACTTTCAAGATCATTACAGTCCATCCACTCAATATCTTCAAACTTCCTGCTATCCAGATTATTGCCGTTGCAATCTTCACTAGATTTATTCTTTCCAGATGACGAGTCCCAATCATATTCATTACAATAAGTGTCAAGAAAACATTCTTTTGTATCATCTGCATTGTGTCTACAGCTTGGTTCATCAAGTAAAGCATGTGTATCAGATTTTGACTGTTTTTCGAGCATTCTAATCGCTGCATGCAATTCAACTGGTTTCCAGGAACAGTTAAGAAGCATCTCAATCCATTCATCCTCCACATTTTCGGGTAGAATTGACTGCATTTTTGGCAACAAACTTCCCAAGTGCTCCTGCACAACATGCTGCATGAATGGATTAGCGTCTGCAAATTTCTCATTGCAACGACAACAGGTCCAAAACTTCCATACTCTATAAGCTTCTGCAAAAGATATAGCTTCATTAAGCACTTCACTGAATGCACTATCCTTTAATGAACTAAAATGTGCCCTTAGATCCAAAATATTAATCATCAGCAGATCTCTCTTCTCATGTAAACTCAGAGTGTTCCAATAAGATTTGACACAATCCATCCTCTCATCTGAAGATACGGCCTTCCTCATATTCCCACTTTTCCTCCTCTCTCCAACTCTGTGACCGGATCCTGGACCTGCCTCCTTGCTAGTATTAGTATTGTTATCTCCATCATTTCCCATGCTAGGAGACTCTGACTTCTGCTGCATAAGCCGAGCCGCAGCAACCCTGACCTCGATTTCTTTTCTTCGCTCCTCAGGCGTCTTAGCCACCTTCTTAATTTCATTTGGCCTTCTTGTCTGAACTAACCTCAACTCCATCGGATCTTCAGGAGCCCTCCTGATTGGTATAAACCGAAACTTCTCCTCTCCATTGCCCAGATTTTTCATCCAATTCGATATAGACGCAATATTTGACTTTTGTATCAATGCCCGGAGCTCACTCTGGACATGGGAAACCCTAGCCTCGGCTGTAGAAATCTTCTGCTGGCTCTTTTCCTGCAAATTCTCCTTAGCAGGGTCGACTGGGTTTTCAATTGCCAAAGCCCTCTCACACTCCTGCACCACCTCCTCGTACTCCTTGGCATCATTAGCCGCCTCATACAACAAATTGGCGTAAAAATGCGCAAACTCAACTGAACTAGGAGACAAGCTGGCCGCCTTCCTCGCGCTCTCAATTGCATTCCTTAAATGGCGTTGCTTCGCATTGGAATCATCGATTATCGAAGCCACCTTCACACACACAGTCCCCTGAACGCGATGAGTCAAGGCCGAGTGCGGCGAGTTGTCGTGTTTGGAGCACAATTCCTTCATCAACCTTAGGGCTTTATTGTGGTTCCCCCTGCGCAAGGCCGTGAGCGCCCGTTCGCATTCGACCTTTATCGAAGCGTACGATGCAGACGGAACTCCGTTGCTATTGGCCTCTGAAATAGGCGACTCGGGTTTGGCATGTGCTTTGGTGATGTGTTCTGCAGATGGGTCGAGGTCTGAAACGCAACAATCGCCGTTAGAGGCGGCGGCGGCGACATCTGGCGGTGACGGTGGCTGCGCCTGGGAAGGTTTGGAGCGAGGAGTGGCGTTTCGCTTCTTATGCCCCATATCGGAAATTGCGGTGGCTACTTAATTGCATGCATCAAATCCTGTGAATGCCCTTACTGAATCTAAAGATGCATATATTTTCTCTATCTATCTATGAATATATTAGTGTAAATGAACACAACTATTTAGCACGCGCACACACACACACAGAGAGACTTAGAATCAGAGAGGGAGAGAGAGATAAATCTGTGAGCAGAAGATTTAAGGAGAGACGAGCGTATGCGTACCAGAGATACACACGCATAGGGATATACACATATCTCTATACATTTTTTCTTATTCAGATGGATAGTCTCTCTTTGTGTGTGTTCGTGTGTGAAAAATTAACCCACCAAACCAAATCAGTTGCGGGTTGGGATGAACAACTCACTTTCCTATCACTTCTCACTTCATTTCTTAAATAACCCCACAATCTTCGCTAAAATACAAAACCTCCGATATTTTATCATTCTTAAAAATTTGCCCCTTTTATTATTATTTTATTTCTATCATAAAGAATTTGCACATTTTTTCTTTTTTTACAATTATACATTTACTTTTAGATTAAATATTAATTTTCTAATCATTTATTTTATATATTTAATATTGTATCAAATAATATGGGATCATAATACTGTCAATAAATATTTAATTAATTTATCAATCTATCAATAATTTTATTTTATTCACATACACGTATTTACTTTTTCACAAACAAAAATTTTGCTACATTCCTATTGCTATTGGATTACTTTAAATCAATTATTAACACAAAATATAATCTACAATTATTTATAATAAAAAATGTATCTAATAATATTAAATAAAGGAAAAAGGAGATAATTAGTCATTACGGGGGATCATTTCTTATGGTAAGCTTTTGTTCAAATCAACCTTTAATGTTCAACACTTGCTTCAGTTAGGCCCTCGCTGTTAATGGACTTCTAACGCCATTTGAAGACTCGTAGAGGCTTTTCATCAAACATATTGTGTGTCAGTTGCTCTTTGTCTATGTGCGACGTAATGCAAAGATTTGCTAGCGAAGCCATTGATGAAATGCCTCTATGAGAACTATCATTGTGTATCAGTTGCTCTTCGATATAGTTTCAAAGACTATCATGAAAACTCTACATGTAGACTTCATATGCTTGGTCTAGCATTGATATTCTTGAAATTTATGGTAGAAAGAGAGTTGAAGCTTTGACATTGTCTTACAATGTCGTCATTGGGGTTGGACTTAATTTTCGATTTTTTTTTGCCTAAGATCTCTTTCTTTGATGATGTTTGTATATGAGCCTATTATTTGAGTCTCTTGCTCATGGTATGTCCACTTTGAAATATTGATCCTCATTACTCTAGATACTATGATGTCGGATCCTAGTCAACAATGAAGTTGGCTACTAACTGTTGAAATATATGTATGTGGAAGCTATCAACTTGGATAAATTAATATTGGAGGCTGATAAATTGGAGAAGTTGCATTTGAAAGATTGCACACTTGATGTTTTTAGGCTTATTGATATGAGGTAGTGCGACTTCTAAATTTCTAATTAAGATTTTTACTTACATGCTTGATGCTTCTTACTTGAATGTATAACGAACGATCTCATAGATTACACAAGAACGAGAGGGAACTTCACATAAATCCAGCACTGAAGTGATAGTAAACTGTGTAGAAGCTAAACAATAAGCTCAACTCAACTATCATAGTCTTGTATAACTTTATGCTTTATGAAATGCTTCTTCGATATGCTCGTATTGTTTTGTGTTCTTTTGATGTAGAGATTGATATTGTAAGATGAAGGATAAAAAGAAGATCATGTGAAGTGACACACAATCTGTTTGATGAAATGTCCCTATGAGTCATCTAACGACGTTAGAAGTCCGTTAACAGTGAGGGCCTAACTGCAACAAGTGTTGAATGTTAGATGTTGGTTTGAACAAAAGCTTGCCATAAGGGGTTATCTACCAAAGGGGTGTCCACTGTAAGGACTAATTTGCTACTTTTTCCTTAAATAAATAATATTAATAGTCATCTCTGTTGATATTTTCACTTAGGGCCCGTTTGGTTGGATAGATGAATAATAGTAATAGTCATCTGCCTTCATCTATCGTTTGGTAGCACATATTATCTATCTTCAACAGTAACCCACATAAAGAATTTTACACAATCATCGAGAAGAAATATCGATCGAAAACACACACAATCAAATGCTGCCTAGGTTCGAAAACACACACAATCACATACACAGTCTGACCCTGAAGAAGTATCGGTCGAGAAGAAGTTTCAGCTAGGTTAGTCGTTTTCTTCTTTGGCCTTCTGTTTGATTTTTGTATGGCGAAGTAACTTTGCTTCGTTTCTAGTTGTGGGCGGTTGTTTAGATTCTCAGATTTGAAGAAATTTTTTTGATTGCGCTTGAGAAATATGTTGAATCTCGAGCATGTAATGTCGAGAATGTCTTCTCTTCTTCACTTATGGTTAGTGCAGCTAATTAATTACAATTTTTCTCAAATGCAACTAGGGTTTTGTGAGAATTTTTTGAAGAAAGTCTCGAAATAACTATGATATTATTTTGTAATTTCTTGTTTTGGATGATTGAAATTGTCAATTGAAGTGTTAATTTCAATAAATTCTAATGGTCGAGTATATACCGGAACCTAGAACTATTCAGTTTGTGATATTTTTTGAAGAATGTTTATATATATGTGGTTGTGGCAATGTATAAAATGACATTGATTTTCCGCTAGGTAGTGTAAAATGACATTGAATGTAGTTGTGGCAGTGTTACAGACTTATATCTTAGATATTCAGTGTTTCTATCTTAGATATTCATTTACCTAGTTGTGGCAGAGTAAAATGAATATCATATTATCATATTAGCTCTTGAATGTAGATGTGACAATGTATATAATTGAATGTTATAATATAGTATCTTAGATATTCATTTACCTAAATTGTTTCTATATATGTGGTTGTGGTTGTGGAAGAGTTTAGAGGTATAGTTGTTGTATATTTTCACTCTCTTAGATATTCATTTACCTAGCTCTTGAAAGTTTGTTGTAATTGAATTCTATTCTAACACTGCCTAACATTATCATGGTGGTATAGATGGTGGGATGAATCATGGTGGTATATAGTTTGCTAGTTCAAAGAATTGAAAGTTTTTCCTAATTCAGTTGACATATGACATTTGTTATATGCTATAATTCAGTTTAGATATGGTCATATGTTCTAATTAAAGTTCGTTCTAATTCAGTTTACATTGGTATGAAGAATATATATTGCAGATGACATTTATCATATGTGGCTGCATTATATTAGGCATGTTATTTATCTTATAATTGCAACCATATGTATCAAATAATCATATCATATGTGGCTGCACCATATCATCTTATCATCTTTATTTGTTGCACCATATAACCATATCATCTTATTTGTATTTGCTGCTTACTGTAGCTGCACCATATCATCTTATAATTACATTTGATTTATTTGCTTATAATTTTACCAATATACCTTACGTTTATTAATGCAGATTTTGTGAACCCCTTCAGATATCATACCTAGTTTGAGTAAAATGACATTGAATGTAGCAACGTGTATGGAACTCTACATGTGCATAGAGGATATATTCCAAGAAACAATGACATAAATCTTAATTTTAGTGACTCTACTAATCATAAGCGAAAGAAATAAGAGGATGCGTAGGTTGATAGATAGGTCTTACAATATGATTAATAAGATTCCACATCAAGTAAGACACCTGGATAGACTATTTAAACTAAGTGATGCAGATTGCATAAATAATCTTCGCATTGATCGTAACACATTCGGTAGACTTTGTATTGTGTTACGAGAATTGGGTACTGTGAGCGATGACAAATATGTTAGTGTAGAGGAGCAAATTGTCACGTTTCTTTCTGTTTTAGCTCATCATAAAAAGAATAAAATTGTTGGTTTTGATTATAGCCGATCAGGACAAACAGTTTCAAACTATTTTCATGTTGTGTTAAAGGCTATTTTAAAACTTCACACCTGCTTACTTGTTAAGCCTGACCCTGTATCTGACGATAACAACTAGAGCCGTTGGAAGTGGTTTAAAGTATATTACATTTTATATTGAGCATACATGTTTATAAATGAGCTTAATTATAGGGTTACACATGATCTTTCAAAATTGTTAATAAAGGGATGCTTATGATCCCTAGATTGAACATACATAAGTATTACAGTGTCGGTTCTAGATAAGCCAAGATATAGATCAAGGAAATGCGAAATTTGTACAAACACTTTTGGCGTGTGCGATAGAAATATGGTTATTGTGTATGTACCACCCGGGTGGGAGGGATCTGCCTCGGATTCAAGTTTTACAAGATGCTGTTAATAGGAATCATGGTTTGAAGGTCCCGCGGGGTATATTCTTTCATAATTTTGTACTTAATACTTTGGAAAAACCTCTCATATATTGTATGTGCTAAGTTATGCTTAATTTTGGAGATTTAGGTAATTATTATTTGGTAGATAACATATATGCAAATTTCAAGGATTTTTTAGCTTCATATCGAGGAGTTCGATATCATTTGAAAGAATGAGGACTAGCCCGCGACAGACTTCAAAATGCGCATGAACTTTTCAATATGAGGCATGAAAAAACTAAGAATGTCATAGAAATGTGTTTTGGTGTAATGAAAAAACGTTGGGGAATTTTAAGAAGTCTGTCCTTTTACCCTGTAAAGGTTCATAACTGTATAATTATGGCTTGCTTTTTATTACATAATTTTATACGTTCTAAAATGTGTAATGATCTCATTGAGAGAGAGTATGATGAAAATCATGTTGAGGGGGATGGAGATGGAGATGATGATGTTGTGCATGAAGCAACAAATTTTATAGATTGAATCGAAACCTCTAATGAATGGAACATAACTAGAGAGAACATAGCTCAAGCAATGTGGTTATCTTATAAAAACATGGAACAAATCTATAGTTTTTACTCATTATATGTTTTCCATTTCAGAGCATTTTTAATGCATTATTTATGTTAGGATGGAATGGTTGCTTATGTAATTGACTGATTACATGAGTTCTTTATAATATAGGTTGATGGAAATTACACCAACTTGCTTTTGTAAAGCTGGAAAGATGGTTCTTAAATGTGCTAGCCCTCATGCAAAAAATAGAGGTAGGTGGTGGTACTACAAGTGTCCATTAAATGCTACGCATTTTAGAAGTTTCCTTTGGCACGATGAGGTCAATAACACTGCAACAAAGAACTACAATTGTAAAGAAGTTGAAGCATCAAGTGCATCAATACCCACTTTGCTAGAAAGATCCAATACTTTTAGGCTTCATTTTCAGAATGATTTAGAGGTCCAAGTGTTGTTAATTTTCATGTCTATTATCCTAGTTTTGTTTGGAGTGATAATTGAGAAATTATTGTAATTCAAACTTCATTTTGGAACTTGATTGTTGCAATGTTTAGACTGTATTTTGGTTGGATAGTTAATATGTGTTGTGGCATTTATATTTTCAGACATGACATTTGTATTTTGGATTAAGATAATGTATTTATGTTGGATGTGGGTGGTACTGTATTTGTATGGAGTAATATGCACAAACTGTATTTATATGGCAGTGATGTTGGTTCAAACAATGTGGCAGTGTGATGTTGGTTTAAGCAATATGTGTTAGTGTGATATTGGTTCTATAAATGTGGCAGACTATATACTAGTATTGGGGATGTAAAAATTATATTGCAGACACAAATTATATTGCAGTCAGATTGTATTTATGTGGCAGTGTAAATGTAAAACAGAGGACACTCATTCGATGCATGCATAGTAGTTACATAGTGTAATTAAATCAAACGTACTGTAAATGTAGTCAAAGCATCAAATCTGTTTTATTGTCAGCGAAATGTTGTCAAACTGAATGGCTTTAACAATTGCAGTTAGTGCAGCTAGGTTCACATGTTCAATAGTTAATATGGGAGATAGTTGCTAGTGTAAAGCTCTCATTTTTGTATATAAAGACACCACCATTCGGTCTCATCATAATTCTCTCCCTTCTATACACACTCACTCACTGAATATGGCTGATTTTGATATTGCACCCCAAAGTTACTACTTTGCATCCACCAAATGGAACAAAACAATTGATAATCTCATAATGAATGTATTATCGTTCTATAAGGAGAAATATCCATGGAAAGAAGGTTATGCGCCTCACAGTACTCTTCACAACGTAATGCTTGCAATCAACAAGCACTATGGCTCAGATTTGACCACGTCTGACGTATTCGAGAGGACACATTTCTTAGACACCCGCTACAAGACATTCAAGTTCATTGCTCGTACACCAAAGACTATTTGGGATATCGAAGAACGTCAAATAGTGGCAAGTGATGATGTATGAACTTATTTGTTTGAGGTAATTGTTCTATATTTCCATATATGTTAGATCCTTCTTAACTCAAATGTTGATATTTGTTCTAATGAATTTTTTTTATTACAAGAAAAATGACTTTGCAAAGGCATATTACTATGTGGATGAGCCTGATTTTAAGACGTTGGATTTCCTATTTGGAGATGGAGATGACGATATTAAGATTGAAGATGAAAAAAATATCATCACTATCAACTCATCAAGTTCAAATGATGATGAGGCGATTTCTCCACAAACAAGGATCCCAACTCATGACGAAGCTTTAACTATGAACACTCACACTACTCGTAGAGGATTTGACTTTAATTCTATCACACGCCGAATGAAGGATACTAAATCTAAGGACACAAAAAATTTAGCTTCCTCGTCTTGTGCATAGTTAAGCCCCTTTAAATAATCTTGTTGCATGTATTGTCTGCCTCGTAGCTCCTCATGTATCGTGTTGCATGAACTGTCTTACTTGTCTTTAGGGATGTTATTATGTTGCATTGTTTTCTTTAAGCTTGTTTCATGTATGTGTTTCATGTACTGTCTGCCTTCATCATGTTGTAATCTTTCTTCCTAAGTTCTAATTAGATGTGTTGTGTTTTATTAGCATTCTGTTCTAATTGCTATGTATCAGCCCATTGTCAATTTCAAATGCACAGTTGGATGCTCAGTCTGATAGATGTGTTCTAATTAGAACTTAGGAAGAAAGATACATTGCTATGTATCAGCCCATTGTCAATTAGATGCTGAAGGTGTTGATTGCACGGTTGGATGCTCAGTCTGATAGGAAGTATCTGCTGCACCATCTGTGGATATGATGTCTTCCAAATCCACGTTATAATCACCGGGGATTTAGGCCTCATCAACTGATGCATACTCCTGCTCCAAGTGGTTAATTGCTTGGTAGACATCAAAAGTTCAAAATTTTGTTCAACTCGAAACCTAACTCAAGTTCTCGCCATTAAACGAGGCTTATAGTACGTAGTAAGCTGACCCTAAGTCGTATCTCAAAGAAGGCTTAGCAGGGCTTCCTAGTTCAAGTGTTAGAGATTAAACATTAATAAGTCATAAACACTCTAAATATAACCAAGAAAATTTATGATTATCTAGCTAACAAAAACTAAAGCAATAAAGATGAATACCAACAGATTGAAGTTTAGGATTGTATACTTAACTCTTAATTGATGTCGAATTGATCATGCATTCACACTCGGTTAGGATCATGAGAGGTAACTTAGCAAATTACTTTCGTATTTATATACTAAGTTGTGATTTACACTTACGTATCAAATTCACACACCTCAAGACATCACTAACTTCATATGAACTCTTATTCAAACGTTCCCGATTACGAATAACATTGATTAACCACAAATCAAGTGTAAAAGTAATTTCTCAATCTACTTAACACATATGTGAATCTAATGGTGATCAAGCCCTAAATTCCAATCAAAACAAGTTAATCAACTAGCATGAATCAATCAAACATCAAATAGAAGCATTCATATCCAACCCTAGTAGGAATCTAGCCAAACATGATACACATGGTAGAAACCCAAAAGGAAAACATCAAAAGAAAGCTTACTAACTGGAATGTAAGAATCTCAAGTCGGAATCCACTTCAATCCCTTTGAATTCACTAAAAACCTACCTAAGAAAGCAAGTAAAATGTGTTTGGAGAGTCTAATCTCGAGTTACATAGGTTGGAGAGTGAAAAATGACGCCTAAAAGGTTCTTAAAACCAGCCATTAACTTGCAGCCAACGATCGCTGGTTGTGCCTATTTTGCGCACGAATGAGGCGGGCACAGCGATCGCTGGCCCGACCTCTCTGTCCTTCAAATTTTCTGTACCCAACGAGCGCTGAGAAGCTAGTGCCCGCTGGGGTCTTCCTTTTAGCTCTTCCCATTCGATTCATCCTCGTGCCTTGCTTGTCTCGTCTAGCTTCACTCGACTTTGCTCCAATGGCCTAGTGGGCACTACTTCTAGCTCGATTCCATCCTCATTCCTTCCACCCTGCATCAAACGTAACAAAACAAAAACTGATGTAAATATGAACTAAAAAAAGAACGAAAACAAAACAACCTAAAGTCTAGACACGACAAAACGATGACCAAAATCATAACAAAAACATAATAAACACACCCCTCCCCATGGCTCTGTCTTTCCCGAAATTTTTTCCAGTCCTTGTACATAGGCCGAGATTTTTTCTGAATTCTCTTCGCATTTGCATCAATCTGTAGTCAAATTAAGAAGAATAAATATGAAAGCAAGTAATAACTCAATCTATGGCAGCATAAACGTATGAAAAACAACATAAATGTATGAAAAATACATACCTTAATTATTGAATCCCAAAGAGTGTCATCACAATCAATTGTATGAGTTCCATTACAATTGAACCCAACCCCACTTTGGTTTAGAATGGTGCACAAAGAGTTGTAGTATTTTTTCCAAATGGACAACTTTAAATTTATATGTGGGCTACCTTTCAAGTCGGTTCCTGACATCTTTTTCTTAAAAGCATCCTCTAACTTGTTTAAATATCCTGCACTAAAACCATTATCATATTTCCAACCTTGACCAACTAGTTCTTTCATTGACAAAAGCAATGTCTCCTCTTCTTTTGGTGTCCAAACCCGTTGTCCCTTTTCCAATCGTTTACCCCCTACCGCTAATTGCATCACAACTACCTAAGTAATTGATTTAATGAAATATAGGTAGCATTAGTTATAAAAATAGAACATACAATGTTCTAATACTCTCCAAACTATGTTTCACTTTCATGTTTCTACAGTTAATATAATATACACCAAGAAATTGTGGTGAATGAAATCAATCCAACAATAGAACAAGATAATTGAACTCAATATAAGACAATACACAAAAACATAATAAACACTATAAAATTCAATCAACTAATAACCTACGCATTTAATCGAACAACAGAAAGATAAGTCCTTTTCAGTGCACATAACCTAATGACCTATGAAGTTGGCGCATACAAAATTAAGATTGAAGGATTGAAGATGGAGCTGACAAAATTTTTAGTGCACATAAATCACAACAACAATCAAACACCACGAACAATCGAAGAACAATCAAAGAACAATCCAAGAACAATCCAAGAGGATTTCATACCTTCTTCTGTAGAACCCATATGATTGATTTCAGTCAACCTTTGTAAGCTCAAATCGATTTTTCTACGAAAGAGAATTTGCCTTCGTTTTTAACTTTTCAATCAGAAATAATTCTTTAGGCAAATGGGTATATTGGGCACTTAACCCACTGATATTTGATGTACTTTTCAATTCTATCTATTTGACATACCAAACAAGATTATAATTATCTTGTCCGTCTTATGTTATCTACCAAACGCCTTATTAAGTTATCATACTTTTTTATACCTTTGTTATCTTATCTACCAAACGACTTATTAAGTTATCATACATTTTTATCTTACCTACTAAACAGATTATTAAGTTATCATACCTTCTTATCTTATCTATCAAATACTTTATTGTTTGTTATTCATATTAATAATCTATCACTATTCATATTATTTATCTCATCCTTCTTCATCTCATACCTCCTACCAAACGCACCCTTATTATCCGATATTATGTACCAAAATAATATGTACATATATGAGGGATATTAAATAAAAATGATTCGTTAGGAGTTAAATAAAAATAGATATTGACTGTTAAATTATTTAGATCAATAATACAAATTAAAAGATAATTTTTGTACCATTTTTATTTAAATATTAAATATTTTATCCATTAAAATAGAGAATTTATTGTTCTTTTTAGTAGAGTTTATTGATTAAGATAAAAATATGAATGATAGATGTTTACTTTTAAATACTACGACAAGATGAAAATTTATTTTTAAGTATAAAATTGAAAATAACAAAGTAACATATTCTTGATTCAATTAAAATAATAATAATAATGTATTCATTTTTCATTAAAAAAATATCATATTAACTTCCATGCGTATTAATGACTAGGGCTGTCGAAATTTACCGAAAAACGGTATATTGTACTTACCGTATCTAAATATCGGAAACTATCGAATTTAAGGTATACCAAAATTTTTGGTAAGGTATCGCTACAAAAGAACACTACACAGGCGACGGACTGACGACTACTTTTTTGGCGCGCAAGTTGGTGCCAAAACTAACGATGGGCCTGACAACGGACTGGTCTGTCGTTAGCTAAATCCGTCGTTAGTCCGTCGTTAGCGTTACCACTCCATCCTCTCCGAAAAGAAGTGTATTTCATTTTGGGATGTCCTCTTCCAAGAGAGGCATTTCACAAAATGAAAATAATAAGGGGTGTTAAATGACAATAAGGGTGCAATTAAACACTAATTGCACCCTTATTTTTTTCTTTTGTATTTCTATAACACTTTAAAGCTAAGTAAAAATTTCTTAATTTGAGTGTAAAAAAGAAATGCCTCTCTTTGGAGAGGACGGAGTGGTATTATTTTATTTTTTTTAATTATTTTATTAACGGACGACAAAACTTTCCTTCGTCAAGTCCGTCGTCCAGCCCTTTAAGTCGGGTTTCATCCCCAATTCGTGAAAACTGACACAGGAACCCTAACCCCCCTTCCCCTCCAGCGAATCAACCTTCCCACCGACGATTAGATGTTCTCACCGGCCAAATACGTCCAGGTATGTCAAATTCTTCCATTTTTCTTCCGCTCTCTCTCTATTTCTTATTTTTTGACGTTTCTTCTCCGAGAAGAAGCTGCCGCCCTTCCCCTGCCGCCTGCTCCGTCCGAACCATCCGTCATGCCTACGTCCAACCTTCCACCCAAGCCGGCGACCGCTAATCCCACTCTTAAACCTACCTTTTCACCAACCTATGCGGAGGCTCTTATACGCCCAACCACAGAACCTAAGACACATCGCGGCAAGATCAAATCCCAAAAGATCGGCCCACTCATCATTAGAAAATTTTCACCATCGAAGGGTGACGTATCACATGCTAAAAGGGGGAATATACCATTTCGAATCAATTGGCGACGAGTAAAATCATACATCAAACATGACTCCATACCCGAAGTTGTGGAGTCAAGCCCTTATTTTTACACCCCCGATTGAATTGGTTCCATCTCGTCGAGCTAACGACGTAAAAAAAGCGCTTCGTGGGAGGCAACCCACGCTCGTTTTTCCTGTTTTTTATTTTTTATTTCCTTTTATTTTCTTCGTTCCGTTAGTTAATTTTTATTATTTTTCTTTGTTCGTAGGTGCTATCGAGTTAGGAGAAAACCGAGGCGAGACACGCAACAAAATGAAAAATCACATCTTGAAAAAGTCCGGACGAGAGGCCAAGTCAGTGGGCGCGGAACACTCAGTGCCCGCAGAGAAGAAATGAAGAAATTTTACGTGAGGAAGGGTCAGCGCTGACCTAGCGCCAGCCCCGCGCCAGCACCCTGTGCCACCTCGAGTCAGCAGTCGCTGACCATCCCCCACGTAAAATCCTCCCATTTTTTCCCACCCTTTTACGAGATCAATACTCAGCGGCCGCTGACCCCTCAGCCACCCATACCAAAAGACCTAGCTACACATACCGATTAACTCACATACCCACCACATACTAAGTTAGCTCAGTTAACAAAAGAAAGATTGAAACCAACATATCGAATGAGCTCCTCCGGTGAAAGCACCTATAGATTGAGTCCTGTAGACGTTCTGATTGATGCCGTTTTAGTAGCAAGTTTAGGAAAGGATTGCTTTAGCAACATTTCCGACCGCTGAGTCACCTGGCTGTCCCACTTATAACACCATATCCCCTTTCTTTTTCCCCACTTATTTCACTCATTCTCTCCCAAAAAATTCCCCAAACCCTAACCCCCCTAATGGGAGCGGTTCACTACCGAGGTCTCCCAAATTCTTTTTTAGGTTTTTCTTTCCATTTTGTCGCTCTGAATGCCACAATTCAGGGACGTTTTCTCTATCCCTACTCTATAGTTCTTTACTTTCTACAATGAGGGCATTGCTCTATTTTTGTAGGGGGAGGGGTGTCTTTTTAGTGCATGCATTCGTCATTTTATTTTAGTGTCTTTTGTACGCAAAATCTTGATTGTTTTATAGCTACTTGGTCTTGATATCATGTGGTTGAATCGAGTCGTGGCATGTGTTTGAGATGAGATATGATTTAAAAACCTTCACTGATTTGACTAGATTCATGATATGAAACGTAGATGAACTAGGATTCTTAATCTTAGTAGAATGATTGAGATAGTGATGCATGATGGTATAAATTGATTGATTCGATTGACTAGTTGTTTATGACCACTTGTTGCGTATCCATGTTTTATAATGAGAATTGAGCTTGTCAAGAGGTCTTTGTACCTATGGAAACCACGAGCACGGGAAACCGTGTGAGGATACATTAGGTAACCCCTAATTGTTCACACCTCACGACAATGACCATATAACTTGACATTGTTCTAATTTTCCCCTTTTGAGCTTGTTAAAAATAAGAATACATAAGGATTCTACCCAGCTCTCTTAATGAATAATTTAAAATTATAAAAGAGATGGGTATGAAAAATCACACTGGGAAAACCCGAACATTCGGAGTACACACCGGTGAACATTGCCCTTAATATTCCTCATGTTGAAAAGAAAAGAAAAGAAAAGAGAAAGATACACCAATAAAGATGGATAAAAACTCTAGCCGATTATGTGATCTCGATGTTACCTTGTGCATCATTGTTTTGTGTTGTTCGAATTGATGAGTATCTAGTCTAAGTGGACTACTTTCTTCTATGATCTCTATGTGACATGACGTGATGATAGAAAGATCGATTTTGGAATGATTTGAAGTCTTGTCCAGAATGCATGTCGTGATTAGATTTTTCCCTATGGATATTTTAGACTAAGTTATGCTTGAGGACAAACAAGGTTTTGTGTGTGGAGGGGTTGTTTAGCCTCTTTTTGCTCGTCTAAACTCGTATTTTCCATGTCCTTATTCGTGTTGTTCTCCCACTTTGCATGATGTTTAGGCTCCATTTACGTTTCATTTTATGTATTAGGATCACAAGCATAAACGAGTGTTGAAGTTGGAAAAGGGACGAGAAAAGATCGAGAAATGACGAAAGAATGAGATGAAGTCCGAGAGCATAAGTCAGTGACCACGTAGCGGCCGCTGACTAGGTGGAGACGTGCCAGCCGAGCCACGGCCTAACCAAGCGCCCGGGCCAGCGCGGGCTAGGGCCAGCGTGCACCAAGGCCAGCGACCGCTGAGCCCTCAACGGCCACTGACCCCATGGCTGACTCAGTCAGCGGCCATCGGCCGTGCCCACGAGTCACGAAACCGAACCACTCAGCGGCCGCTGACCTCTCCTCTCGCCTATAAATACCCGACGCGTTTCTCATTCGAAAGACACCATTTTCCAGACCTTCTTCGGGTCCTTTTTCCAGACGTTTTGCACTTATATTTTGAGCACCTCTCGACCTATTGTTCTAGGATCGAGACTTTTGATTTCTAGTTAGTCGTTTCTAGTTTTAGAATTCATATTCGGAGGATAGCCAATCACAACATTCTAGTTCGTAGTTCTTCTTCGGTTTTTCATTGTGGATTCAAGATCGTTCCAGTTATTAATCAAGTTTATTTTCGTTTATTATTCCAGGTTCGTTTATTATCGACTTCATTTATTTTTTTTTATACTTTCACTTTCTTATTTCGTTTATTTATTGTATGCTCTTTTCGATCTCAATTTCCAAAGTACTTTCCACATTCTTTTTTATTATGATTTCCAATTTAATTGCATTCTTTTAAATTCGCATCTTGTTTTCTTAGTTAGACAATTCATTTCTTCGTTTATTTTCATTAGTTTAGAGTTTACATTCTTTTGTTATTTATATTTTGTGCTTAGTTTTAAAACCTTCAAACATCCTTTTACTTGCTTTCGTTTTCGAACAAAGAATTAAATTATCCTTCTATGTCTTCCTTGAGAATACGACTTGGGTTGACTTATCATTGCTAGACAACCTCATTAAGATTGCAAGCGACTCAAAACAATTTTAGTCGAACACATGGGCTGATGTTATTGAAGGTGGTGGTGGGGTTGGTATGGTTGGTATAGAGGAAGGTCCTATTGAAGGTGGTGTGGTTGAAATGTTGGATGCAGGTGCTGGTGTTATTGAAGGTGGTGACTAAGATGAAATAGATATTGCTGAATACATAGAAGTTGATGAAAGTGGTGATGAGGAAGACAGTGAAGGTGGTGAAGTTGATGAATGTGGTGATGAGGAAGACAGTGAAGATGGTGAAGTTGATGAAGGTGGTGATGAGGAAGACAGTGAAGCTGATGAAGTTGATGAAGGTGAGCCTGATAAAGATGGGGGAAATGATGATGTATCTGATCAAGAACTTTACAGACTTATAGATGCATATATTCCACTAGATTCTCATAAGGCTGTATCTGAGTATGAAGCTTCTGATGGTGATGTAAATTCTGAAGAGAGTGATGAAGATAATACATTTGTAGATCAAAGATACACATGGTTGTTTATGAACCCAAATGTGATCACAAAAATGTGGAGTTAGTTATTGGGATGAGATTTCAGGATGAATTACAGTGTAAGGATTCTCTAACCACATATAACATTGAGAATGACAAGTTTGTACAGTTTAGAAGAGTTACAAGAACACAATGTGAGGCAAGGTGTTTTGCTCCATATCAGTGGAGGGTGTATGCTAGCGTGGTGAAACGTGACCAATCATTTTGCATCAAGGCATATGGTGGAGACCATAGTTGCCTCACAACCTTCTCACTGCTAAGTGGATAGCAAAAAAAATATTTGAATGTCTTTAGAGTTAGAATGAATTTTCAGTGAAATAGTTGAAGCAAGATATAAAAGATATAAAAGATAGATGGAGATACGATATCCCAAAAAAATAGATTATATAAGGCCAGAGCTATTACTAAAAGTATGGTTAGAGGTTCTGTGAAACACCATTACGGGCAGTTGAAGAGATATCTTGCTGAGCTGAGGAGGGGTGATCTAGAGGGTAGATTTGAGTTATTGTTAGACCCTAATCATATATTTTGGGGGTTTATACATTGAGTTTAGTTCATTGTTGAAAGGATGGAAAAATAGTTGTAGGCTTATAATTGGTTTGGATGGTTGTCACCTCAAAACATATTTAGGTGGAGTATTGTTGTGTGCAGTAAGGCAAAGATGGTAATGACCAAATGTATCCCATCGCTTGGGCAACTGTTGAGATTGAAAATGAAGAATGTTGGACCTGGTTCTTGAAATGTCTGATAGAATACCTTGGCATCGAAGATGGAAATGGATACACATTCATTAGTGAGCAACAAAAGGTTTGTTTATTTCAATATTTTAAAGACCAATATCATATTTATATGCTTGAAGTTGACTCAATTTAGTATCTAAATGTGTTGTGCTGTAGGGGCTGGAGAATGCAGTGGCTGCAGTTGCATCTTCTTCTGAACATAGAAATTATACACGCCATGTCTATATGAACTGGAAAAAGGAACACTAGGGAGCTACTCTGAAAAACATGTTTTGGAAAGTTGTTGGAAGTACTTACCTTGAAGAGTACAAGCCTGCATTGAAGGAAATAAAGAAAGAAGACATGGGTGCACATCAATATTTTGTGAATAGAGACACAAGAAGGTTTTGTAAGACATTCATTTCTACTTCTTGTTGTAGTGATATGATAGATAGATAATAACATTAGTGAAACATTTAATGGATATATCTTGAATGCTAGTGGGATGCATGTGATGGGGCTCAGTCGTCATCACCCAATCAAAAGTTTTCTTATCCTTTGCACTAGGTTCCGCTAGTGGTAAATGTAGGGTCGATCCCACAGGGAGTTGGTGTACTTTCTCTCTGTGTCACGATTTATATATTTTAAAGGGGGTCTGCCTCGAGTAGGGAAGTAACCAAGACCTGAAATAAAATAAAAGAAAAGTATAAGGCAAAAAATATACTTGACTTGGGATTCAACTTGTTACGCCTTGATCAACTCCTTGGTCATCGGTGCAAAGATTCTCATTACTTACACGTGTCATTGGTTAAGGGCGAGTGTAAGATTGGAGTTTTACTCCTACCAACCAAACGCATCACTCATGCAACCCCCTTTTTAATCGTCACGTAGCCACCTAAGCCTCGCTCAACATCCCTTTTAAGCCTAGAAGGTAAGGGTTACTCATCCCCTTATCCCTCTTGTCCAAGCTTGCGCTCAAGCCAAGTTTACTCCAGCATACCCAAATAGGCATTAGCGGGGTTGCACAACCACGAGAACTCCTTCTCAGACGCCCCACCCATGGCGTCCCCACCTACATCACCATGTTGATCCCTCTGACTGGCAAGCAAGAAGTCGCTAACACTTATAGTTTCCAGTTCACAGTGGTAACCTGACCTTGCCCAAGACGTTACCGTCCACTTAACACCAAAGACTTAGTCAAGTTGTATGGAATCAGATCCAGCGTTGTAGGAACACACACATGCAACTACGTTGGCCAAGTTAGACCTCACAATGATAAGTTGATTTTAGCTAAACTTGTTTAACCCAAACCAAGTATTAAAATTACATAGACATAAATAAAAGAAAAGAAAAGAAGAGATAAAAGGAAACGTACTAGAATTAAATAGAGAACGGAAAACAATCCATGGCAGGACCAACCCTGACCAAGGCAAATAAATACAAGAAAAATAAAAGGTGCCCGAAGGTTTCGTTTCTTCCTCCCTTAGACTCTCAAAACATCAATCTTGTAATACACTAAGAAAAAGAACGAAGAGTGTGAGTGGTTCGTGCAACAGCGACTCTCATCCACGTACTTCACGTTATGCTCTCTATTATCTGTCTTCTGGATGCTGCTGCGACCAAAGCTTTATATAGAAGTTGAGTGGGCTATGGGCCAGGCATGATGTTTTGAGCATGCTAGGGTTTCAAGGAATTTCTTTCCTTGCATAAATATCTCCAAATATATTCATCCCTATCATCAATGAGGTCCAAATCGTGCATATCCTTTGTGTAAGGAAATAAAGATCTCTTTCCTTATTTTTTCGTTGCTATCAGGATCTTTTGCACCTTGCCCAAGGACATGGTCTAGACGTGCGTCGTATGCACCTTGCCTTCCGACTTCCCTGAAATGTCCTTACATTTGCTCCACACTTCTCCATGTGTCATAAAGTATTCTGAACGAACGTTCTCCTTGCTATCTTGCTCAAGGTCTTGACTTGTGCTCCGTCTTGCTTAGGATCTAACTTGTCTTGGTGGCGGCTAGGGTTTGTATGGAAAATCTTCTTTCCTTATTGAATGGATCCCTAGTATCTCCAACAGTTGACCGCCTTGATTCTTTCCTTATGTAGCTTTGACAGGGTAAATGAAACATATATTTCCTTGTTTGTGCTCCGCGGTTAGAATTTGCATCCGTTCCTCAAAAGATCTCGTCAAATCTTTCCTTTTCAGCTCCTCGTTCGCCAAGTACTCTATCTTGGGCACAGAGAGTCTCCGAACGGCTTGCTCAAGAAACCTCGCCTCCAGCTTTAAAATGTCAGGTCCAGATCCCACACGTTACATTGTCTTAAGCACAGATGCTCCTTAGTCAAGGTGTTACAACGCCTGAAATTTGCCTCTTTCATGGAATGTGGTCTGACTTGCCCAAGACTCTTCTCAACTACCTGTCTCACAAAAGTGTGTTCTCCCTGACACAAAGATGCAAAAACAAAGAAAACAAGACTCGATCTACACCTAGACAAACTCAAAAAGAGTATGAAAAACGGGCTCGTCAGCATGTCATGCATATGTATGATGAGATTAGACGGTCATTGATGATAAGACAAGTAAAACAGTTCAACAATTTCTTTAAGGTAACTGATAGGGTCTGTCCTAACATAAGGAAGAAGATTGAAAAGTTGAGATATTTTTGTGCAAATTGTGAGACATATCCTTCTAGTAGAGATAAATTTAAGGTTCACCACTGTGAACACAAAATGAAAGTGGATGTGAGGGGCATAACTTGTTCATGTAGGTTGTGAGATTTATATGGAATACCTTGTATTCATGCAATGACTGTCATACATTTCTTGAATGAGTATCTCATTTAAGAAACTAATACAACAAATCTGAGCAAGCTTCGTAAGATAGGGGTGAAGATGCTTGCATAAAGTGTGGAGGAAAAGTCCACAACATAAGAATGTGCAAGAATACTCAAGTGGTATCTACAAATATAGAAAAGGTTAATTATGATCAATAAATTTTTCTATGCACTCAGGGGCTAATATTTACTCATATACCTTTTATTTCTACAGTTAAAAGTGGGAAGACCTCCTAATCAAACACCTATTAAGGGGCAAACAAGTGGTGGAGCTGGATCACGGGAAGTCAAGCTCGATCAAGAGGTGGAGCTGGATCAAGTGGGGGAGGTCGAGTTAGAGGTGGATCAAGGAGAGGCCGAGCTGCACAAATAGCTTAAGAAAAGAATTTTTCTAGGCAAGAAGCAATTTGGAACAGTGAAAGGACGGAGAACATATACCTGCACCAACTAGGTGCAAGACATGTCTTTCAAGTGAAAGAAAATCGAGATGGATCAAATGTTGCATCTACTTCTCAATAGCTAGGACCTTCAACTAAAGAGAGTAGGAACATGCCTACAAATTAGACAATACTATGTAATGAATATTTTTTGAGTTATGTTGCATTCACAAACTTGAAAACATATTTTTGAAGTTGTGTTATATGCAATTAGATAACCTTATGCACTGACTACTTTAGACATCAGCTCTTTATTCTTGAAGTTGTGTTTTATGCAAAAGCTTATAATATGATAATCTTTTTCCTAACTTATAATATGAGAATTTTGTTATATGGTATAATTGATTATTTAAGGCGGTTTGATTTCGAAGTTATAAGAATCGTCCATCCTTTGATAAATTTATTTCTTATTTGGATGTCAATTGTTGGATATTTTCAATTACTGAGTGAATATGAACAAAAATGAGGTACTACGTGTATTTTTTTTATTAATATAATTATTGTTTTGAAGTAGTACAAATAATATTTTTGAAGAATATATCTTAATATTTTATATAAATTTATTTGCAATATATTGCATTAACATGCTCTTTGTTTAATGAAGGTTCAAGAAATATTATATGAAAACATAGATGTTTTTTAAAGAAACAATAAAACATGTTTATAGAAGAAACAACATCTCACATATTTGTTTTTTAAGTGTTGTTATTTAAGTATCACAATAAATATTCTTAAAGAATATGATATTAAATATTAATAATCTTGAAGATTATTAAAAGAAGAATCATTAAAAATTTTACGATAACAATATTCAAATTGTCAGCTCCTTGAAGAGCTTGTTAATCTAATATATTAAAAATTATCATTCTTCAATTATTCACATATTAACTATATCAAAAGTTATGCGTTGCGAAAAAAAATATACTTTTAAAGACCCAAATTATTATCAAATTATCGAGGCATGAGTACTTGAGTTACCCCTTATAAATTAGTGTGTGATAGTAAATAAATCATTTCCCGTCTGCTACTTATTTAATCATCACCAAAATGTACCGGAAGGATTTTAGAAAACAAGTCTATACTCCGTCAAAAAAATTGTCTAGAGCCAATAATTGATAATCAATTACTAAACAGTACGTTTATTTATTAATCCAACTAAAATTATATTTCCGATATTAGGGGGGAGATATAATATGATAAAAGGATGTTGTGAAAATCTTGTTGTATTTAATTTATTAAAATTCACACACTAATCAATATGAACAGAAGTTCAATATATTTTTTACTGTCGAAGAAGTGATTAAATCTTTTATAATAACTATAAATACACTGTTAAGAATCGAAAATATCTAATTAACATTAACTCCTCTATGCCAGAAGCATAGCGCCAAAAGAATGAAATATGTATCGGTGCTAAATATGATAATATGCGGAGTAAAAATTTAATAAATCACGTTACTACAAAAACCTCTTGAAGAGGATCGTCCTGAAGATGAGAATCATAATATATTTGCATGTGTACTAAATAATCATAATACTGTGATTACAGAACGACCAGATCCAAACATTATGGGGAATAAAATAAATTGGTTGAAATTTATATTAAAATCAACATGAAATTTGTCAAAATATGGAGAGCACAATAGATGTATCGTAGTTGCCGACAATAAATTTTGCCTAAAATTTTTTTTGTAAATTGATTATTTGGATCCAAAATCTAAGTTGATAGAACAGTGTCAGAATGACTAAATAAAGTGAAAAGAGTGTCAAAATGACTAAATAAAGTGAAAAGAGTAATTGAGTAAAGTGGTTCGTCCCTATATGACACAATTGAGTGTTTATACAAAAGGATTAATGATATTAATGATTTTTGTGATAAATAAAGCGATGTTAGCTCACGAATTTTAGCATAAATCCTAAATTAATTACGTATACTTTCATGTTGAAATGAAATGTTCTGTTATCAAATATTTCTGGCAGTAATCTTGGATATAGATAAATATTTAGAACATGTTTTGTAGCCAAGATAAGATATAACAGGTGTGTCGTTTTTCACCAAAAACAATTCGACTGACACACAGTCGGTTTGTTGTAATGGCCCGTAAAATTTCTTCTATTAATTGTGTATCAGAAATCGCGATAATAAAATTTCGTGATGTATATAT